>NW_020872601.1:210907-213407 GCF_003789085.1 Penaeus vannamei
TTCTAGATCTTCCAATTTATGTAAATCTTGGGAATCTGAGTAGTAACTAAAATGAAAGTGGGTGTCGTTGTTTTAGTAGTGACTGAAGAACTCGTGTGACCTCTTAAAGTTTCGCATATATGGTGGACTACATAAAATTTAGCCATTAGCTGCTATTAGAGTTACAAAGAAATCACTCCTGCAATGATAAACCATGGATAAACTTTGACGTTTCATAATCATCGCCTGTCTTATTCACTGTTATATTTTGATTGATAATAATCCTATAACAAATATCCATGCAACTTGCAATGCTTTCAATACAAAATATCAATGAAATTTTCAACGAAGAGTGATGCTGCCTGCAGCAAGGTAATTTTGCTGTTTTATTTAACAAGCTAGAGTGAAAGTGAACAATAAACTCTTAGAAAGAAACAAACGAACAGCAAATACACAGCCATTACCGCAAAGACAAAATGAAGATGAAAAACGATGATCTCATTGACCCAAAAATATGAATTCGGAGTGACACTGGAAAAGAGTAGATAAACACCTATGATTTTTTTTAATCTACAAAGAATGAAGAACCAAATATGTTTAAAGATTTGTTTAATATTCGTTGAGTTAGGGGCGCTTATCGTTAAATAATGAATAAAAACTGTATTTGGCGAAACTGTTAGGTAATATATATATATATATATATATATATATATATATATATATATATATATATATATATATATATATATATATTTTTTTTTTTTTTTTTTTTTTTTTTTTTTTTTTTTTTTTTAATAACTGTAATGTATGATATCCTACAGGTCACCTACTCCAGAAAAAAGGAAATAAATGGCAAATAACTCTCCTGATTATAAACAGTTAAATATATATATGTTAACAACGCAGCGCACGTTCAGATTTCCTAACAAAATCTTCCCCTTCACAGAACACAACAAACATGACAGAGAAAACTTTACTCGAAGAGAACTCCAAGGCAAAAATTGTCAATAATGTCGAGAAGGGAAAGAGCAAGATCTCAAACGAGGAACAAGCGTACAAAATTCTGCTGGATGAGGAGGCGATCCAGGACACGAGATGCGGCATCGGACCCTTCAGATCCAAGTGGCTCCAGGTAGGTCAGATTTTTCTTCCGAAGGTCAAACTAGGTCATCAAACTTCGAGTCAGGAAGTTGAACAAAATGGATTGGAATTCACTTTTATCACATTTTTGTCTTTCCTTTTCTTTTATTTATCATATTTTAGTATATTCTTATCCATTGCACGAAACAGCTGGCTTCTAAATTAGCCATGTCATTATTCCAAGTATAATGCTTATTTCGTCATTATTCATCCATAGCAGCGGTTCTCAAATTAAGAAAAATTACATTTGGGATTAAAGGCTTTATCTTCGCTGGGGTAATATCAGTAAAGTTTGTAAATGCACAATTTCATTTTAGAATTACAGAGAAAATCCTTTTATGCATGAAATGTGTACGCTTGGACTTTGCATGCGAAACTTTATTGGTTAGAAAAGAGAACGTTATGTAGGATAATTCGAACGCCTCCGATTTTGAATAATGGTAAGACTGGTAAGTTTAAGAGTCACTGATCTATACCAGGGTTCTTCAAACTTTGTTCATCACCACCCAGTCTGATTTCGTACATTCGTACGACCCAAGATGTCCATTTTGTCGGACTTCACTCTCAGAACATCAGCACGCGCACACACACAGACACACACACACACACATGTATAACAACATTAGTAGTAGTATCTGGCGACCGAGTACTGGGTTTGAACCCTAAACTATACTATCACCGACGCTTTGCACCATATCCTTTTTGTATAAGAGAAAAGAAAAAACGCTCCCCTTTTACAAATAGAGTAAAACAAGCTCTTATTTAGGACCAAAAAGTTTATCATATTGACCACGTTGTCATACAGATATGTATCCTCTCTCTCCGCACAGTTCCTGGCCCGCAAAGAGGTGTACCTGATGGTGTACTGCCTAGTGGGCGTCACCAATGGCATGTTCTTCACCTACAGCGTTTCCGTGATCTCAACTGTCGAGAAGAGATTCAAGCTCACGAGCAAGCAGACGGGTAGGTGGCGTCGGGGCAGGTTGGAAGTTCGTTGTTGAGTCGTTCGTCGGTGCGCGGCTTGTTGGGTACTTTAAAGAAATAATGTTGATATCAGTTTACTTTGCGGTGTGTAACGTATATATGTTAGGTTAGTTAAAAGTACAGTTTGCCTGCTGATTTTAGTATGAGTGATCGAATCTTCCCTTCCTTCAAGCTTTTCTTTCAAAATTAGATACATTTATTATGGAATGAGTATTCAACTTAATTTGGGGTCTAATATTCTTGTTAATTGATCTAGTGCTAGTTATTGAATTTTCCCTTTCTCCTGACTTTGCCTTCAAAACTAGTCGGGTTTTTTATGTAATAAGTACTCATATTACTTCAGGGTCTAATATTCTTTTTGGTTAATCTAGAGCAAGTTACTGAATCCTCCTGTCCA
>NW_020872601.1:218407-234632 GCF_003789085.1 Penaeus vannamei
ACAGCTACAAGTAAAGATGATATATCAAAATTTAGTCATCTAGTGTTTGGTCTACATGTACATTGAATGCAAAACGTTAAAAAGTTATACCAAGTAAAGCTCTAGACTAATAATTAATTGTAATATAACATACTTCAATTGTTTCACATATGTAAATGAATTGTCTGGTTATCTAATAAATTAGTCGGATGTTTGACTGTTTTTGGCTTTTTTATTTTAAAAACTGAATTGTAAGAAACAAAAACTCTCAAGACTTTATACTTTCCGCTTTTTCTTGTATATTTAAATATATTTTCGCGCTTATAGTTATGCCACTGCCGGCGCTGGTTTTACCATTACCAATTTTCAACGCGTTGTTGGGCCCTAATGTCTTTTGATACATCTGTTAGTAAGCATAGGCAATACGAAGATTTAAAAAAAAAAAAATCCACATAAAGGATCAAAAGACGCTCTATTGCTCTCCTTGCTTCCCTGGATGTACCATTGCCAATACGACGGATAGCCCCATTGTGAGAGGAATACTGATGAACGTGAATATATATATATATATATATATATATATATATATATATATATATATATTATATATATATATATATATATAACTTACATAGAATTAACACACACACTTTGTTATAACCAAAACATTTAAACCGGCAGCTCCGTGGATGACGAAGACAAGGGCGTGGCCTTGGGAGCACTGACCGCTTTCCTCAGTTGCTTTGGGCTCATCCCTGGACCCATCATCATGGGAGCCGTAATAGGTTTGTCTGCGTCGTGTTAGCACATCATGAACATTGTCTGTTTGGAAGGACGTAGCAATCACTGCATGTGTATGGTATAATAAATTAATCTACTTAAAAATCATTTATATCGCATATCCACAGACTCCGCCTGCTTGCTGTGGGACATGTCCTGTGGGAAGAGAGGAAACTGCTGGTTGTATGACTCGGACATATTTAGGCTGGCCATGCATCTGGTCCCTGCAGGTGAGATGTTCATTCAGGGATATATCGAGTGAAATCTAAACATTGCTTCGGGCGACCAAGTTCAGCCTAGTGACGGAGAACACGCTAGTATTCACACCTTCCCAGTAATGTTAGCTTCCTTTTTTTTTGCCCGACCCAATTCCCTGATTGCGCGAAACAACAGTCGTCCCATGCCCGCGGATTTAACACAAAGGGCATTTTTTTTTTCTTTCCTTTTAGCAGTGAAGGTTTAGTAGGTTTTAGTTTCTAGTTTTTAGCACTATATATATTTTTTTAGGTACCAAACCACATACACCATCAATAAATCTTAGCTACGATGACAATCTGTTCATCTATTCCATACGGTGCATGGAACTGAAAGCTCGATGTTGCTGCAGATTGAATAGACTTTTTCCATAGTGAATAAAATAGTCACGCTAATTTTCCTTGGGCATGAATTAAACCACTAAGTTGAAATGCTTATTATATTTCCTGACTTTATCATTCTGTCCTATCGCACTCGATATTTTTTGTTTCCCTTCAGACTTTTCTCTTATTTTTCCCTCAGTGTTCACCTTCATCTCGGTGTTCGGCGACATCATTGTGTTCTACTACAGCCGCCAGCTCGACCTGTACGGCGAGAGAGACAACGAAATCAAAGTCGAGAAAGAGGCAGGCGAGACAGACGAGTCGAAACCTCTGAACGTGGTCGAGGAAGAGGCGATCGAATCCACAGGGACGAGTGATATGGTTCTCAATGTTTGATGTTTGATGAAAGTGTCAGAAAACTGTGATTTCAAGACTTGTTTTCCAACCATGCGGGGCCATATTTTTTTTAAAATTTTATACGTGAACTGTACGCCCTTGGTAATGACTTTCACTTGGAAGGCACAACTGCGAATCACATCTAGAATTGTTGAAGGTTTCCTACAGTCTACTGGCGAAATATAAGTATGTTTATGTTCCGTGTTCGTAATGAACAGATATCCATAACGGAACAACTAATCAGAGGCGTCTAAAGGTACACGAGGTTTCTTATTTGGAATATGAAAGGTACAAATAGTAAATTATGTAAATCACACACACACACACACACACACACACTCGTAATTCTCTCTGTAGTCTTGTCTCTCTCAACTCATCTGCCGTAACTGATGCTCAAGTTGACCGACACCCTGACCAGACTTCTGCCCAGCTGCATGATCTGCTTCGTCTATGGTCAAATAAAATCACATGATTTCAATCCTAATGATGTAGGTTTTTCGTTGTCTTGTGTTGCAGTTTTTTTTAATTCACGAACCGGTTTTTTTTTTTTTTATGAATCTTTCAAATACCTTATCGTTCATGAAATTTGTATGAGTTTTGTGTCGATTGAATGTCACGATTATTTTTTATAAACAAATTCTCCTTTTGTTTCGGTTTTCCTCAACAATCCATGCGGTGTATATGTCAATCAGCGAACATCCATTTAATATCACACTGAGCTGGCTGCTCTATGATATTTCACTGGTAAATACCACTTTTGTTTTGTGATGTCTTTGTACAAGAACCAATACATTCCATAGACTCTTTGTGTTGTTATTGACACTTTAAATGCAAAACCGAAAACGATGCTCGTAATGTGGTACTTTATACTATAAAGCGATTCCCCCTTTGGTCACTCGCCTGGCAAGGGCTCAACGCATTTCAACTTCCTTATGCCATGTTTGATTTTGCCCAAGACACGACTTTCTTGTTTGTCCTACAAGCCTTCTTTGTCCATGATGGTCTCAGGATGAGCCACCTGATGGATAAGGTTCTCCTCAGGGAACTGGCCCAAGTAATCATATAGCCAAAGCGGGTAGCACTGAGCTATGCGAGTAACAGGCCCTATGCTGCTCTCATGAAAACATGTCCATGATAATTTTACCTAATGGTGTAACAAAAAGAGTTGTTGCAAAAGGTGTCGAAGTAAGACTACACAGCAAAGGACACTGTCAGACACATAACTGGTGATGCCGGAGTCTGAAGAAAAACAGCTTGATCTTTCTGTACAAATACTAGGACTTCTAGATACTCCTGTCGAGCGTTCTTGGGCCATGCCACCAACCTAGTCCATCTGTTGACATCCTGGCCTGATTGCCTAGTCATGGACTACACTAAGAAATGAATTTAATGTCCACGTAAATACCACCGACTGAGTAGGTTATCCTAATTGATCCTTGAAGTTCAGGATCTTAAAGTCTTGAATACATGAGACCTTTAGACCCCAGGCATTTGACTCGCTAGTAAATGCATCGAGAGTAGCCACTAGATCAGTCATCAAAATCGGTAGAATCAAGGTCAATGTTACCCAGTACTGCCCTTGATGTGTTTCACAGGGATGCGTCCGAGCACCTTGTCATTGTAAGTTTTCTAGATAGGGATGTAATCCCATTTTCAGCCAATAAATCCTGTGTAATCGCCAGTAGAATGTTAAAGGTTTTTTTTTTTTTTACTTTACTTTACCCTACTTTACACGTCTTAAAATGTCTCAAAGTGGGACAGTCTTCTAGGTTAGGAATCAACTATCAAATCAATTCCTGTCTATGCGTCCAGGTGAAAAAAAACTCTTTAGATGAACTGGTAGTTTTGTAGTGATCCCGGATAGACTGAGAGCCCACAAGGGTCGGCCTAGCTGAAAAGGCAACAAAATTAATTGTGACCAGCAATCATGTATATAATTGGACAAACCAAGTAATGAAATTCTGCCGGTCCCCTGCTGGTGGGTGTGGTTCACAGGGACAGGATAAACATGGAAAATTTGAGCTAGCTTAGCTCTTATAAGCAATAAAAAAAACGTCTAAATGTAAAAAGCATGATAAAGTGAATTAGAAATGAGCTAGCTCAACTTGAAACTGACTTCAAATTCATCAGTAAAACACATTATCAGAAATAAGCAGTGACAGACATTTTTAGTGGTGAGGGGTTCAAGCCATACACATGTTAAATTCTCTGTGTCATCTTCTTGATTTGAATCGGAGACCTCACTGCATGGCTCGTCATCAGACTCGATCAGTTCATTCTAGTTCATAGTCCATGTCATCACTATTTGTGATGATGGTTTCAACACTGGTGACCCTCGGAGTGAACCAAGTTTTTACACAAGATGTCAGCAACACACAGGACGCTACCAATCTGCTCTCTGGCCAGCCTGCCGGAATGGTTTCTTCAGGTGGAGCAGGAATTCCTCCTCAGGAATATCACTGCCCAGACCACCAAATTCCGCATGCTGGTCACCGAGCTCCTTTTGACCGTCGGCGACCTCCTGAACAATCAACGGTACGCCACATACAAGCTCAAGGAGGCGATCCTCAGACGCGCAGCACCAACCCTCTGACCGCGTTGAGCTCCTTCCTCTCCTCCGACACCACGGACAACCGTACTCCTATGGAAATTCTCCGCCACTTCCAGCGCCTCCTCACCCGCACCGGCATGACCTTCCCGCCAGACGTCGTGCGCCCCCTCTTTCTCAGACGGCTGCCCGCAGATATACAGCAAATCCTGCTGGTATCAGACGCTCCATTAGAGCAGCTTGCTCTGAAAGCCGACGCGATCATCGCAGCGAAAACAAGCGCACCTACAGTAGCAACAGTGTCTGTCACAACTGTTACCCCCTCCGCGCCATTGGAATCCCTTACAGCCTAGGTCGCTGCACTGTCCAAGGCTGTACAGAAATTATCCACATGGGAGCGTTCACACTTCCGGCCTCGCTCCGCACCCCTTCGCCGCTGCGCAGAGAACGGAATTTCTGGCGCCCTGCACCATCGAGACATCGTTTCCGCACACCGCCTGCGTGCAGAAATTGGAACTACAGACGCTCCCCGACGCCGAGGCGCCGCTAAGACGACCAATCATCGGCGCCGATTTCTTAGAGCACTACGGTCTGACGGTCGACCTCCAGGGTAAGGCTCTTATCCACCAATCCGGAGCCCTCACACTCACCGCCCCGACTCTGGTAAGTGCTCCTTTAATATACACAGTGTTTTCCAGATCCTGCACTTTCAAGAACATCCTGCGGAAATTCCCGGCTTTATCCAAGCCGATCAACCGGGCCACCCAACCACGGCACAAGGTCCGGCACCACATCATGACTCACGGTCCCCCTGCCCACTCTCGCTGCCGTCCGCTTGTCCCCGACAGATGTCGCAGTGCCATGGCCGAGTTCGGCCACATGATGCAGTTGGGGATCATACGCCCTTCCAGCAGCCAATGGGCGGCCACTCTGCATCTGGTGAAGAAGAATGACGGTGACTGGTGTCTGTGCGGTGATTACCGTCACCTCAACACGAGCTTACATCGCCGGTCAGGTTCTTAAGCAGCCATACCAGTCATCATTCAGCACTCGACGGTTGACCTGACAATACTTGTGCTTGGTTCCTCAACAATAAAGAGATAAAATCCAGTTCGGTTTTATAATCCCAGCAGCAGAAAGATGTCTCTAAAGTTACAGAGACATCCTTATGATGGCAAGCGGATTCTCCTGAAAGAGAAAGAGAGAGGGTTGGTTAAAAGGTTCCTCTTTGGGTACTGTGGAAGTTACCAAAGTAAGCACACTCTTATACTTTTTCCGTCTATGGTCAACTCACCTGGTCCTCTTTTCCAGACATTTCAGGCATCTTGATGTAACGGGCTTCATTAACATCTCGTGTCTTGTGTTGGGCATACATCCAACAGACGAATTCTGAAGCAACGTTAGCGTCACCATCCCAGTGATATCTCCCATGCTGATGAACACAAATTTTCTAGTGGCGTCTTTCTTCATGATGTCAAAGGGTTTCATTTTACCTTTCCTGAAAAAAAACACGAATTTCATTAAAAGTATCATGTAATTTTAGCATAGAAGTATGTGTTTTCTTTCTTTTGCCTTGGGAATATTTCGCATGTGAAAGTGATATATTTTACTCATAATACATAAGTGTTGCAACTATAAAATGAATGGAGATTTTTCTGGACAGTGTTATTTTCTTTATTCCTGATCAGGTGGCATGCTGGGCCAAGCAAATATTTGTCAATTTCAGAAGTCGCAAATATGTCAAGTGAGTGTATTTTACCTGTAGAACGCAGATGTGAAATCACATCCGGACTTGCATTCTTCGAGGACTTCAGCAATATTTGATACAATGATGGATCGCCTCGTATTCGCCACCCCGCAGTCCAGGATTATATTCGCCATCGACCTCACTTCTGGACGCTGATTCCCAATGGCATCTATAAGGATCACCAACAAGTCTGTGTCTGAGGCTCCGACTATTATATGTCCAGCTGTGACACTGGCAGCATGGAAGGCTATGAGAGTGTCTGCTTGTAGGTGCGGTGGCTTGGTGACAGATATCACTTGCTGTTGATCAGGAATGTACTGTTAGCAGTCTCCATATGACACGCTGACTTTTTTCCCTCCGGAGATATTGCAGTAGTAGTCTTTTCCCAATTCAAGCAACAGAAACTTTCCCAGTTCATTCTTGAAATTGCCGTTCCCAGGAAGTTTCTGATCATTCTTCCGAAACTTCTGATCAGGTCCTGTGATTGTGTATTGAGTCTCCTCATCACAATCTCTGCTCCCGTCTGTTGTTGGGGGTCTCCTCATCCATCTCTGCATCCGTTTCTACTGATGGAATAGTGTTTTCTGCATCCATCTTGATGACAGCAATGGAAACTGCTCAATCTAAAAGAAAAAATTTCACTATGACCTCTCGCTTCCGGTACTGTATCTGAATTTCAAGGCAGTTTTAACACTGCGATTGGGTTACTTATGACATGTTCTGTAATGTAAAATACATGTATGCAGTCACACTTCAAATGCCTTTTAAGACAAATATACTTAACGTGTTCAGAATTACATGTGTGTCCTTTGAACCAAATATCAGTAGGCCTACCACATTACACGCATTTCTGTGAATCAATAATTGGATTTTTTCTGTATCCCAACCTCCTTATTTAAACATTAATTAGGGGCCTATATTCATTGTTGATATCAGCAGGCCTTAACATAGCGCTATTTTGGTAACCCTTATACACAATTGAAATTGTAAATTCACTTTGAGTGAGGTGTATTTTGGAAGTACAACTTATGCTGGATTTTTCTCTTGTAACACACCTAACTGTGTTATGGTTATGCTTTATTGGTTAACTTTCTTAGTGTTGATGGTGGTTAATTAAATACGCCAAACTAAGGTACTCGTTTTCTTGGGTTTGATCATTTATTCGTCCTACAAAACGGTCCAACTGTAAGGAATCAGAACATGCCTACTTCAACTCCTTCAACTTCTTTTGCTCTTCTATCATTTGCTGTTTCTCCCTTTTGAGTATCAGTTCACTCTCAATCTTCATTTTTTCCAACTCGAAAATTCGTCTTTCCCTCTGCAAGGCGAGTTGACGGTTTCGTATTTCCAGTTGTTGCTTCTTGGAGAGCTCCTTTATGTCATCTTCTAAGGCCTTGTTCTCTGCCTCCATACAAACTTCGAAAGGGTCACTACGTGCCGAATTGTCTATTATAGCAGCATCATGCAACTTCTTCCATTCTTCGCCTTCCGGCATGTTGATGTCTTCATCTTCTTGTTGTGCTATCCAATTGTTTAATGCAACTTGAAAATCTATTACTTCTCCCATGGTATCAGATTTATAATCTTCAGCTTGTAAACGCTCATACTTGTTTGTGAGCAATCTTAGGAGTTCATTGTGAGCTGCCTCAAACCTTTCTATGGACTCTGGGAAGGAATCCATCCTCTCCTTCACTTGTGCTATGTTGTTGATGTCAGTAGTCATCTTGTCAATAATCCCCATCTGCTTGGTTAAGAGTCCCTTGGCTCTGCCGCGTTTCTTTTTGGCATCGATAACATCAACATCTTGGTCACTGGTAACAGGTACTTCCCTCTGTGGCGAGACATCATTGTTGGGCCCACCTGCATCATCATCATTTGCAGCACTCATTTTTTTCAATTTATCAGCTAAGTTCTTCTTTACACACCAAACTTTGGACTGTAACACACCTAACTGTGTTATGTTTATGCTTTATTGGTTAACTTTCTTAGTGTTGATGGTGGTTAATTAAATACGCCACACTAAGGTACTCGTTTTCTTGGGTTTGATCATTTATTCGTCCTACAAAACGGTCCAACTGTAAGGAATCAGAACATGCCTACTTAGAAACATGAAAACATATAGCATCATTAACACTTAAATAATTATCCTTCATAATCTTGAAATTAACAAAAGAAATTAACATAAGAAATTAACATAAGGCCTTGAAAGGTAAATAATAAATCACAGATATTACTATTACTGTAACGCTGCTTCTTTTATGTCATGTTTGCAAGGGAAAGATATACAAAATCCTAAATATACACTAGTCCACATGAGTCTACTGGTTTAACTCACAGTTTCTGGCGTTCTCCAGGTGTTGACACTATCATAATCCATCACATTGAAGGGTTTTATATAAAGCACATTACCAGCTTCACAAACACAAATGGCTGCTCACATGTCTCACTTTCATCCGCCTCGCAACAGAGGGCAGCACCTTATGTTGGCGGGAAATTCAAAATAGCTTAAACCAGGTGCTACATCTCTTATGTAGGCCTAGTTAACACAGACTGCTGTAAATAACTTCTGGAATTCGAAACTTTCCTTGACTTCTAATTTAAAATTCAGTCACCACTAATTCCTTATTGGTCTCTACTCAGGGAGCTATAATTCTAGTTTTTACCAGATGATAGGGGCTAGTATAAGAGGAAATATCCAATTTCAGCAAAGTCTAATGTAAATTTATAGAATCTTACCTGACTATGAGTAATATGTACTAGGATGTTCCAAATCGAGGGATGATGGAATCGAAATCGGAAATAATACGGACAAGAACATGATCACATGGCCATGAGAAGCTACTGTGCTACAGAAGCTAAGGTCTAGGCAACAGGATCTCTCTTAACACCATTGACCTTACTATTTCTTAGAAGAGACGCCTAGCTTTTTAAATGAGGGTTTGGAAGTAGTCAGTTATTGGCTTGGTATTTTGAAGGTGTCTGGCAGAGACCCCCCGGGCACCACTGACAATGTCTGTCACTGCTTATATCTGATATAGAATCTGTAGTTGGTTTAAACTTGTTACCCCATAAGCTGAGCTAGCTCAGCTGAAGGGCAGGGCACTTTTGGGGCGTCTGATGAATTTGAAGTTGGTTTCAAGTTGTTACCCCTTGAGCTGATAAAGCATAATATTTTAGTGTACTTTTTTTTTTCCCCTCTGGCAGGGGTACCTCACGAAAGAATTGTCATTAGTCATTTCTAATCCACTTTAACATGCTTATTACATTTTGACTTGTTTTTCTTTATTGCTTACAAAAGCTAAGCTAGCTCAAAATTTCCATATATTGCCCTGTCCCTGTGAACCACACCCACTGGCAGGGGACCGACAGACTTCCATTTCTTGGTTTATCCAATTATATACATCATTGCTAGCCACAACTAATTTTGTTGCCTTTCCAGCGAGGCTGACCCCTGTGGGCTCCTGCTCCTGGAGGAAAGCCCTAAAATTCTGCAGGAACGTCCAACGGATAACAGGGATAAAGTCGTCTCCTTAGCTTCATTTTCCGTGTCACTTTCCCAGGGCTGAAAACAGGTCTCAAATTTGTATTTCTGTATGGAAATGTGAAAATGAAATCGTTAAGCGAACGTAGCCATTATTTTAGATTTAATGGTGAATATACCGATTAAAAGAGAGAGAGGAGAGAAAGGGATAGATTTTTAATGGAATCTGTAAAAATATGAAAAAGTAGCATTTGCGGTGTGTCATTTTACTTGTTTTTATTGTTAAATCTAGTAGCCCAGGTTCGAGTCCTACTCAGGGAAGGTATTTTATTCATTTCTTAATGTGTATATTTGCACCCAGTGCTGATTTGTTTACTGCATAATTTCCAATCAATGTATCATTATTTGTCTTTGTACATCCTATATGGTTAATGGGTAAAAAGGAAATTAAATGTGCTAGATATCTAAGGTCATATAGCACTATAGGAAAGTATGTTAATTAAATGAGGGGGGAAGGGTGATAGTTGCTGGTAAGGGAATTACATATGATAATGCTATAGCTTGTTTTAAATATAACTGTAACGAGACGGGAGCGATCGGGTCGGGTACGGAAGGGGACTCTGCCCACTTGCTCTTGGATACATTGTTGAAAGAGGAGTGTTGCCTGAGTAAGTCGTAGGGGGGATCACGAAAAATCGGTCCCATTTGGCAGGGCTAAATAGAGTATTAATGATATTGGTAGAGTTGTGGGTGGTAGAAGGACGGGGACGTGTGGAAGAGGGAGTATTGTTGAGGGGGGTAGTATTACGAAGAGATGGAGAATAAGGTAGTAATGTAGTAATAAAGGATGAGGTGATTGGTGAAAAAGGCTGTGGGGGTAGAGTTGATGAAGTTGGGAGAGTAAAAGTCTCGACTTGAGTAGATAATGCACTAGTAGGCATTGAGGAGTGGGTAGTACTTGTCGTGTTCAGAGTGGTCAAAGGAGAGCCTGAGGTCAGGGAGCTGGGAGAGTTTGAATTGGTGGGGCTATTTGATGAAGGGGCAAGCCTCATTGCATCTAATATGGGAATTACATCTTCATTGCTGGCCATGGGAAGCCTTGGCTATGTTGGGAAAATAAACAGTCCACCCCTCAGGGTCCCTTTGAGGGGTAAGGGCTAAACAACAAAACAGGGGAATACCGTGCCCATGGTTCCCTCAGGCCGTTCAGGACTGGCACAGTCAGCCTTATCTTTTCAGCAAGGCTCTTACGCCTTATGAAGTAGATAGTAGAAGGGGCTGGAGAAGGGACGGAAACGAAAGAGCTGGGAGAAAAGACCATGCAAAATTAGTTGAGTCGAGGCCCTCAGCCCTGCATTGGGTCTGTCTCCATCTCCTGAGTCCCCCACACGACAACAACGGGCAAGGGATTGGGGGGTGTACACCCTATATAAATTAATGTTTTATACTAGCAGCTTTATTACACTGTAGTACACTTGCACGACTGTTATTGTAGTACACTTGCACGACTGTTATTTTATGTTATTTATAAACAACTGCAGTAGGTGACATTTGCTTAAGGATTTGATGAAGGATCACAATTTGCAGTGTTATCATTCCTGAATTGTAATGATTTTGAAATCTATTATGATTACAAAGTTTATATTCGATACTATATGCATTCATGAATTATCAGAGGACTCAGAATTATCAAAAGGCACTAATTTGCTCTATTAAATTTTATATAACATCTCACGGAAAGCAAGATTTAAAAAGGCTATATACTGCAAAGGGATCGCTCCAGCGATTTCTCTGACCAGAGTATAAATCATAATTTAACTTCTTTGGTCAATTATTTGCCATCAGAAAGAGGATTCAAAATTAGGGAACTGTAAATGGTTAATGGTTAAGATAAATGTGCTAGACATCTAAGGTCATATAGCACTATAGGAAAGTATAGTAAAGGGGTATGTTAGGTGATAGTTGTTATGTGTCAACTATCTAAAATAGTGTTGAGAGGTTGAAGATGAGGGAAAAGATTATGGTGGTTTAGGTAAGGGAGTTAGATCAAGTGAAGGATATTTATGTGTCTGAGGAAGGAGAACAGGTTGTCGAGGCAGAAGCTGTGAGATTCTGTAAGGATGTCTGATATGTTAGGAGGTCGGTGAAGGGAGGATAGGTGTGGAAAAGCAGAGGTACGTGCTGTATTAAAGCGTGGACAGGACAAGAGAATGTGTGGGACTGAAAGTGGGATGTTACATAGAGGACATAGGGGCGGGTCTGAGCGTGACATCAGATAGGCATGTGTTAGGCGAGTGTGGCCAATAGTAATCGTACGAGGGCAGTCTCCCAACGTGTTTTTGTGAAATGGAGCTGACCAAGAGGAGATTGATGGTTTTACGGTATGTAATTTATTGTTGTGGAGTATTGACCAAAAAGATTGCCATCGGGTATACAAGAAGGTTTTAAAGTGGGGGTAGTAATCTGTAGCTGGAATATGAGAAGCGTTGTTGAGGTGATGTGGACATTGCTGCATATCGTGCAAGAGTATCTGCCTGTTCATTGCCAGGGATTCCAACATGGCTGGGTACCCAGCAAAATCTGACAGATTTGTGACGTGTGGATAGATAGAACAACCAGTTCTGGATCTTACAGACAAGGGGATTGGTCAGGTGCATTGACTTTATGAGGGTTAAAGAATTACGGGAGTCCGTAAAAATAGTAAAAGAGGAAGAGGTGGATGAATATATGCCTTCATAAGGCAAAAAGGAGTGCACATAGTTCTGTAGTAAGGACACTAGATTCAGGAGGGAGGGTGTATTTGAAAGTGCAATTTGGGAATGTTACTGCGAATCCAGCTCCTGAGATGGATTTGGAACCGTCAGTGTAAACATGAATGCTGGAGGAATGAATGGAGACATGGTCAAGGAAATGAGTGAGAAGGATAGAGGGGGGGAATATCTGATTTTGGTGGGTCAGGGAAAACTGAGGAGCAAATACACCGGTTAGGTATAAGCCATGGAGGAATGGAATGGACAGACAGTGGGAGAGGTCGGAGATGAGGGAAGGGGGAATGGGAGAGGAGGGTATCCATGCGTATGGGGAGAGGAGTTGGTAAACGTGGAGAAGAGGTAAAGGTATGAAGTAAGGATTGTGGAATAGTTAGTTTGGTAAGGGAAAATTGGTGAAATCGAAGGGAACTGTAAAATGAACATGATTTACATGCATTTTAAATACTGTAAACCTATATTGAATTAATATACTGCTACACATATGGAATTTAAAAATTCAGTACTTCCCTACAATAGATGTGTCTGTATGCAAGATTGAAACTCTGAACATGGTATTTTACGTGCCAAGAATCAATGCATTTCATTTTTAATAATCCATTCAAACTTGCCCACAGAATCAAATCACAAATAAGAGGAAGATTAAAACATACCATACAACAGCATTTCTTTATTATAGATATTCATATTTCTTTGTTTGTCCCAACACCCAACACCAAGTCTCACATGCCAGTCACATGAGACCATCACTCAACACAGCCACGTGTAATATCTACTCCGAAAAAAGGAGTTCTCTTGACGTGGGTATTTGCTTTTATCCTTAATTCATTGTGTACAGTCTACCAATGGAAAGTAGAAGGCAAATAGGCAGTTCTGTCCCTAATAACAGCATAAAACCAGCAATGCATGTTTTCTGCTGGTTCTGATTTCACTCAAGTTCATGGGGTCTTATGGACTTCATTGCTTCTAACTAAAAAACAAAAACCTCTTCTTTAAATTAACTTTTAGATTATACTCCTTTTTTCTCTGATCATATTTTTCTGAAACATAAAAAGGCTGTATACATGCTTAGAATACATTTTTAAAAATTATTTGGACCACTGTGATAAAATGCAACTGACCAAAAGGTGTGTCAGGATAGATAAAAGGAAATAAACACATTTCACGTTGAATTGAAGCGCTTCTCTATGATACTTCTTGATGCTGTATGAAATAAAATTACCCCCATTTCAAACCAACTTTAATCAACTAAATAAAATAACATGCGCCAAAGTTGTTTTTGTCTTTGGTTTTTCCAGTAAACAGTTTTAAACCCCAGTAAGAACACAGTGTCATAAATTGCTGAAGAAAATTCCATACATATTATTCACAGTGGTGCCTATAACCATATGCTATGTTATGGAGGAATGTTTCAAAACCCATCAATAAATCTCTGAATTTTCTCTCTATTACAAAAAGGATACAAAAAAAATCCTATGGTGTGTTCCCATGGACCATTACAAAATGAAGTTTGTTTATGAACCATACTAAGAAATAATAGTATAATTATGAAATAGAGGTCTGACCAAGAGAACATCAGTTTAGAAAATAATGACTGAAAATATATATATATGTATATATGAACTTCTTAACTACCCTTTTTCTTCTAGTGTGCAAGCAACAGTTTTCCTCTTTACTCTCTTAAGGCTGTCCCTGTCCCATTTCCTCATCGCTTTTATTCACACCTATATTTCCGGCGCTGGGTATGTATAATCATGCAAAGAATGTAACTCGATGAAAGAAAAAAAAGTTAAATCAAAGTTTCATGACAGGAACTGAATCTTAAGATGATACAAAATTTAAACTCTTTTTTATACCTTCCTTCAATCACCTCTGCCATCTGATTGAGCAATATATACATTTATATATTTTTTTTGTTATTTAATATTTTTTTAAGCTTTTGACAAAACAGGTACTGAAAAAGATAATTCTTTATATACATCCTTATCACAGGTTTCATGTCCATCTCTTGCTCAATCAATCAACAATTCAATGCAGAGCTATTGCCTCAAATACAAGACAAAATAAAGAAGCAGGATAAATTTTCTGATATATGCACAGAGAAAAGTATAAAGATAACAACCAAAAATATAATATAAAAATTATCTTTAAAAAAAATACATACAATAAACAAATGTCTACCTTGTACGATAATCTCCTGCAATTCTGAAGCCTGTATGTGAGAAATAAAACCCTAAATCATAAAAAAATAGCTATGCTTCCCTTCCTATTGGATGAGTCTTATCACCCAGCAGAAAAATCAGCCATTGTAGTACGGGGGGTCATGTGATACACTCATGGCACACTAACATCAACGTATGCGCTCAAAAAAGCAACAACAACGGCAACAGAAATGGGTTCACTTATCTTCTTTGAGAACACTGGAATGGAATTTCTGAAGACATCTCTTTCGACTGTAACATAAATCTTTTATGTGCATTCCTTTAATACATTTACTCTCACAAGCTTTAATATATATCCTTACATTCACAAATATTTACACTGAAAGTCTATAACCTTCTTTTATATTTCTTCCTCAAAGTATATGAGCTATATGTGACAATACTCAAATTCAAATGCATGTTAAGAAAAAATATACATATTCATAAAGAAAAAGATAAAATATGCTTACAGAATGGAGAAATGGCATGACACAAGATAAGCTCTGAAATTTTCTTCACTTGATTCCATACAATCATACACCTTGATCTGAATAAATGCTCGTGGGTTAGGGTGACCACCATCCATACCATAGGTGCTGCACCTTACCAATAATAGTTTAATAAACTAAGACTAGCTAACTTTTGAGCAAGAAATGGAATAAATGGCTTTTCCAATACCAGAGGCACCTCTTCAGAAGACTGCTGAGCACTTGGGAACGCACTGTGATGATAGCTATGCAAGAGTCCATCAAATGACTCAACTCTCTGTACATGTACAAAAAACTGTCTAATGCATTTTGAAATGACAATAGAACAAATGCTAATTGTTGGGCTTTTGGTGGAAACTTGTTCTATAAACCAATATAAAACTCTTACAATTATCCATAAAGACCATTAATAGTATCAAATTTTGGTGGCAAGACCAGCATCAGAGCAAGAGTTATCTTCCTTGCTAACAGTTATTTCTTTCATGGGGTCACTACCACTCTCCTGTCCCTTTAAGATAACACCTACTTTGACCATACTAAGCAAAGTAATGTTCTGGAGTTGGCTAACATGAACCTAGCGTGGTTTTATTATACTTGGGAGATGTGCTGTTAAAGTACTGTGTGGGGAGTGGATATAATGATGGCAATGATGACTCTGGCTTGTCCCCAAAGTAGTGGACGTGACTGCACATCCACGGTGACAAAACTGTTGGAATCTTTGTCGTAGGGTCTGCCGAAGTTCCGCTCTCTTCTGCTTAACAACACCAAGCCGGGCACGCCACGCCCGCACTTCAGCCTCTGGGATCTCCTCATCTTCACATCGGGAGTCCTTTCATAAATAATGAAAATTAAATTAGTCTACAATCTGCATTATTCAAACAATATGAGAGAAAACAATGCAACAAATCTTTACAAGGCCTCTCAAAGTAAGAATCAAACCAATCAATATTTGGTATAAGTCTCTTAACAGAAATCTCTTTAAAAATTATCAACTTCTGAAAAAGGATAAAAGGAAATTGTAAAACTCAGTAAAAATAATTCTCAAGAAAATAAATCAGACAATTTTTTTTAAATATACATCAGATGTAAATACAAAAATATGACTTACATCTAGCATCTGTTGCAGGGACAGGGTGAATGGTTGGGAGTACCGCAGAGGTGATGGAGAGAGTGGGGCATTAAAGTGATCGACATGATCTTCCCCATTATGGTGTTCCCCATCATCTACATGGTCTTCATGGTGATCTTCGGCAGGGTGA
>NW_020872601.1:242232-247232 GCF_003789085.1 Penaeus vannamei
TGCGCCCCCATCGGCGTTAGCTCCAAATGATGAAAATGAAAGACATTTTGCTGACGGCGGGCTCTTTTGGCGCATTTTCGTCGAATATTTTGGAAATTAAAAAGAAAAGAAAAAAATGATTCGGGCACTGATGAGAAATAGGAATATATTTTCTAATCGGCCTAATCCATTCTGCTAAACTGCTCGGCGTCACCATCCACGAAAAGCTTTCCCGGGCACAGCACATCGGAGACATTGTGAGGTCTGCCTCATACAAGCTTCACATGCTTGTATTATGGCAATGGATTGGTATCCGCCATAGGCTGGTGTCAATCATCTCTTTAAGGAGCTTTTGGGTGTGGGTGTGAGTGCCCACAGGTATGGCTGGTGTGCTGGAGATCGCCGGGGAGAGCCGGGGCGGCTCACCCGTCGGCTAAGGCCTGGGTAGGCCTAGTTGCTGCTTGCTGTGTCTTGCTCGGCTGGAGGATCGTGAGTGATGAACTCGGCCCGGGTGCGGGAGCTTAAGTGGGTCTGAGATGTGCCAGCCACCCGGGAACGAGCGGAGCCTGTGGTCCAATGGGCGAGCCATGAGGTGTCCGTGGTCAACCAATCAGGTCTCGGTATGCGTCGTCGAGAAGCTGATGATGATGAGGGGGGAGAGGACAGGCTGTGGACCTGGACCCAACCTGGGGGAAGTATGCTGCACTGCAGGTTGTGGGGGTCGGCTACAGTATCACTTGAAGTTCCTTAGTGTCCTAACTCAGGAGCTAAATATCCTGCCCAAACTGACTTCTCGAGAGGGAAGCTAAGATCACTGTCAGTCTTGCCTATACCAGCTAACTACCCAAGGCCTCATTTCCCTCGCCACTCAACCGACTGTTGCAGTTTGGTCTCAAACTGCTGTGCCACTCACCCAACTGCGATTTGCTGCACCCCGACGCTCGGCCGTCTCGCCGAATCGTCAAGGAGCACTATGTCAAAGGATTGTCACCCCCTCCCGGTTTTTTTTACTATTACTAGTCTACAATTACTAGTCCAGAGCCCTTTTTTCACTGACAAGAAACTCACAAATTTCATTCGCGACACTTCCCCAGGCTGATGGCGTTAGCAACGTGCCGATGTTTCTGTGCTGTTGCAAAAGGTGCGGCTCCATCCCCATTCTTAGGAATCGTACTCGAGCTGACGAATCTGATTTTGTTCTTGAATTGCATCAATTTACAAATCACTGTTTTACTGATGTAACATTAGGAAATAACAATAAATACAAGTTGTTAGTTATCAACATCTTAAAATTACAAATCAAACGACGGAAATTTATCGAAATCTTTTGAAAATGCACGGGTCCTAAGCACTTCCCATTATACTTTTTCCTTCGTCTATCGACACCGGTTTCGAAGGTCACACTTTAAATATTTTGAAAGTGACACTATTAACCAATATGAACTACATGTAAAAGGATTAAAGTAAAAGTTTACATATGCATATTCAATTATACATACATAATAAGTGAAATGATTATGTAAAACTTTATGTAAATCTTCGTAATATTCTGTCGAACACATTCTGTAAATAAAACATGAACTATTTCCCCGTATATTATTCGTCATGGAACACTTTTAGAGGCCTGAATATGCCCAAGACTAAAGCATAAATGATAAAAGAAAAACATTAACTACTGTTGCATTACATGACATGTCCCATAAAAGCGATATGTCATCTTCTTTGTTTCACTTCGTGTTATATTGTTTATAGATTCATAGCTTGATAGTTGTTTTAACGTGGATATGTACGGGTATACTTGTTTTTTATGTATATTTTAAGCCATAGCTGTACGAGGCTTAATAAACTGTTGATTATTACCATTATTATTATTACATAGTACTCACAAACATAAACACAAACACATATATGTATATATGTATGCACACACACACACACACACACACATATATATATATATATATATATATATATATATATATATATATATATATATAGTTACATATATATAAGGTCCCAGAAAGGTCCCATTAAGGTTGCAGAAATTTAGGATTCCTGGGAGCGGTGCAAGTGATGCAGCACAGGAGATGGACCACATACTCTAGCGTTAGCTGGAGGATCCTCCAGTTAACTTGGATGCAAAGAGTGCCGAGATTCCGATGCCAGACCCACCCATCAGTGAGGATCCACCCTCCCTAACTGAAATGAGGGGGGCGATCTCCAAGCTGAAGAGTGGTGAAGCAGCAGGTATCTGCGGCATTCCAGCTGAAATGTTAAAGGCTGGTGGTGAACCTATGGCGTGGGGGTTACATGCTGCCCTGGCTGCCATCTGGCGATCCGGTAGCATTCTTCCTGACCTGTTGAGGGGTGTGGTTCCCTCTGGAAGGGAAAGTGGGATCGATGGGATTGCAGCAATCACTGCTCAGTATACCAAGCAAGGTTCTTGCCCACATCTTTCTGAGACGTATTAGAGACCATCTGCTGAGGCATCAGAGGCTGAAGCATTCTGGATTTACCCCTGGTAAATCCACAATGGACCGTATCCTTGCACTTTCGAGTCATTGTAGAGCGCCGTCGTGAGTTCGGGCGTGGGTTGTTTGCAACCTTCATCGACCTCAAGAAGGCGTTCAACACAGTGTCGGGAAACATTCTGGTAGATCCTGAGAGAAAGGAATTCCTACAAGAATTATTGGACTAATAGCAAGCCTATAAACCGGTACTGAAAGTGCTATAAAGTGTGTGTGTGGAGAGGATGTCATTGTCATTGTGGAGAAACTCTGGGCAGTATCAAGGTTACTGACCTTGACTTTGCTGATGATATTGCTATCTTTGGACACCTTAGTGGTGGCTCTGGATGTATTTCGCAATGAAGCGAAGCCCTTGGGTCTAGAGGTCTCCTGGACCAATACTAAAACTCAGGAATTGGGGACTTATTAGGAGAACTTGTTCAGTCGGTACATGCTTGCAGTGAGGACATTTAAGTCACAGTGACCTTAAGATACCTTGGTAGTATAGTTCATAACTCTGGGCTATCAGACCAAGAGACATTATCTTGTGCCTTGGAGTCTCGTCATGATGCCTTTTGTAATAGGTCCTTGCACCGGATCATGGGGTACTGTTGGCGGGACCATGTGTCCAACCAACGGTTGCACCATGAGACTGCCACAGGACCTGTTATCTGCACAATCCGTGATCGCCAACTCAGGCTATACAGCCACCTGGCTCGCCTTCCTCAGGATGATCCTGCCCATCAGGTTGTCTCTGTTCGAGACATCCCTGGGTGGAGGAGGCCTGTGGGACGACCGAGGAAGTCGTGGCTTGGGCAGATCGACCAAACCTTTCGTGAAGAGCTCGAGATGGGCCGAGTCCTGCCTGGCGGTTTGCCATGAGGAACCCTCGTAATTGGAAACAAAGGGTGGATGCCGCAATGCACCCTTTTTAGTGTTAGCTCCTGGATGATGATGATTTACATATATATATAGATACATATATGTATGCATACATACACACACACACACACACACACACACACACACACACACACACACACACACACACACACATACACACACACACACACACACACACACACACATATATATATATATATATATATATATATATATATATATATATATATATATATATATATATATGTATATATATATATATATATATATATATATATGTGTGTGTGTGTGTGTGTGTGTGTGTGTATGTGTGTGTGTGTGTGTGTGTGTGTGTTACTATATGTGTATATAGATTTATATATATACATATGCTTTGTAGTGCAGTGGTAGCCTTCTTGTACAGCAATCTTGCTGACCTGCGTTTGATTCCTGTGAATGGTGATGCTGACCATTCCTTGCACACAGGGAGTAGTTTAGAAGCACAATAAATGGACAAGCCACAATTTGACTGATGTTACAAGAGCCTGTCACAGCATATCCTAATTTAACATCATTATTATACACACTCATACTCACACATACTTTCATAAACACATGCACATGTACACACACATGCATATACACACACATACAGGGGCGGATCCAAGGATTTTTGAAAGAGGGAGGGACACAAACGGGGTCAAAGCCCTATCACAATTGCCGAAGGCACAAAAAGCTATGCCGTCCAACAAGAAATTTTTGAAACAGCTGTGTGTGTGTGTGTGTGTGTGTGTGTGTGTGTGTGTGTGTGTGTGGCATGCATATACATCCTAATTAAGTGTAGGTCCCAAAACAGATTAGCGATAAACGAATAGACAGTAAGGTCAATCTTCTCTGACCCGAAGATCACCTGTTGCTGTCATCTCGTCAAGACCTCTCACACCTGCTCCTCAGGGCTGGCAGCCGCGACGCAGTGTTACACACTGTTCCCAGACTCATAAGAATCAAGCCATTTAATAACTATCATTGTATCCACCGGCCTTATGTATGGGGCATCCACCCTTTACACACTGGTGGCAGGGTGTCCTTTCGGCAAAAGAACAAAAAACGCCTCTGATCACTGCTCAACCAAGCAACACTCCTACAATACAACAACCATTATGTCTTCAAAATCATAGAAACTACTGTGACAGGATATAGCATTACTCATTCTCTCACTATGATACTATGATGTTTGGTAACATTGAATTCACTTTTCTTGTCTCTAGAGATCGGTTATGTTTTAACTACAACGAATTCAATTGTTCGCAATTTTCTCTCAAACTGAAAATCAACTCTTTATGATCTCGCAGTTACTTTACGAAATTCTGTCACTTTCCCTTTTCTTTTTGGTCGATCACATTCGTGGAAAGCTATGAGATTGACAGTCAGTTTCCTGTAATTTGGTTATTCGTAGCTGTCGAACACATAGGGAAGTAGTAACATTATAATACTCAATAGCAACACCTTCTATTGGCACTAGAGCAGAGCTTATAACACGATTTTGTATATAATTATTTGAATGTATTGTTAGGATCAGGGATGCTGGATGTAAACCGGATTGTGTAAATCACCTAAAAGATCTAGGCTCCA
>NW_020872601.1:249732-252232 GCF_003789085.1 Penaeus vannamei
AAGCGAGAGAGAGAGAAATACAGGGAGAGAGAGACAGAAAGAAAGAGAGGGATAGAGAGGTAGAAAGGGAGAGACGGGATTGGGACAGAGAGAGGGAGAAAAAGAGAGAGAGAGAGAAAGGGGGTGACAGATAGAGAGAAAGGGAGAGAGACAGAGGGGGGATGGCGGATGGAGAGAGTTTGAAAGAATGAGAAAGATAGACAGATAGACTGTATATAGATAGATAAATACAGAAAGATATAGAGGTACATAGAAAGAGAAATGAGAGAGAAAGAGAGAGAGAGAGAGAGAAGCATAGAGAGACAAAAAAAAATGACAGAGTCAGAAAGACAGAGGTAGGGAGGGAGGGACAGAGGGAGCGAGGAAGAGAGAGAGAGAGAGAGAAAGAGAGAGAGAGAGAGAGAGTGGGGGTAGAGACTTGGAAAGAGGAAGAAAGAGAGAGAGAAAGAGAAAATGACAGAGAGAGAGAGAGAGAAATAATTGATACAACAGACACTAGCATTTTACTAGAAATCCTAGTCCTACTAAAATGCTTCCTGTGGTGCTCGTGAAATTAATTCAGGAATTCAGATCGCATGCCAGACGTACTACGGTGTGTATATTAGATGGAATAATGCAGTAGAGCATTAATGTAGAAGGATAATCCTCCCTGACAAGGACTTGCCACTCCAGGTATGATCCAAAATGAACAGCACTAACAAAATTTTGTCATGGGATCGATAGGAAACGCCCATATACTTCGTAAATTAAAATAGTCTCAAGTTAATGTCTAGCTCTGGCTGAGCTCCGTTCTGCTGCCTAGCCATTGATTCTGTGGTTGTAATGTCGTTGATGAGAGGCCGCAAAGAAGGGCGACGCTGTTGGTTCTGAATCTGTTTTAGAGTGAGTGTTTATATTGTTGCTTTTTCTGTATGATAATGCCATGTCTACTACTATGATAATTGCATCGCATAATATAATACACTGTGTAGCTTAACAAACAGATATGGCATATAGTACAGATACAGTGCAGATAAAACGTGTTGCAGATGATAAAACATGTAGAGATCGTGTGTAACAGTTATGTAAAGGGAGATGAAAAATATAAAAGATCTAACATATATACAATAAAGATAAAGTAGCCCAGGTATAACAGAAGCAGGAACCTGAACCTTTCGCGGAAAGGCATCGTATTACCGTGAACATATATAATATTCATTGAAAATCATCCTCGAGGCATCGAGAGACATTTCGTGCAAAGAAAAGTGGTGGAAAAAATCTTAACCACTAGCAGTTACTAGCTACAATCATTTGCTCTGGGAATTCTGTTGTTGTTGTTGGGAGTGCTATTGATAATGCATGAAATATAACAATTTATTAGAAATACAATAATTTATTAAAGACATAAATACTACAAACTCTATTAGGCACTAAACAATAACTAGCTATGAGAAATAGAAGAATATACCACCTTCTTGAAATGCAAGCATTTGCTAGTTTTGAAAACTAGCATTTCCTTACTAACAAAAGTAAATCATTTACTGGCTAGCAGTATAAGCATTTACTAGTAAGCAGAAATACCAGCATGAACTGCCTAGCTATTTAGTTGTTAGGAATACCTGGTGTAACTACTGGATCGCGTGGCTTTCAGTGCCTAGGAAATGGCCGCATTTGAACATTTTCAGCGATTATCTTTTGAGAAAAGGTAATCAAATCTTAAAAGACTTTTCTGAAAAAGAAGAATGTAAATAAAAATAATTTTTTGGCAAAAAACAGTTTGATCATAAGAAATCAATGCGGAAGAGACTGACACAATGGCGTTGTTTATGAAGCTAAGGAAAAGATGCTAAGAGTGAATACTGTTACCCAAGGAATCACAGTAATAATATTTTGTGTGAAAACACAGATGGAGTGTTTGTTAAACAGAAATTGAATATATAGTTTTTAAAAGAAATAATAATTTTCAATTTAATTGTACTTCACATTTTATAGAACTTCCTTGCAGTGTCGCTGGTTGATATCTACACGATATTAATGTATAATGTATGACAGAGAGGGTGAGCGAGAGGGAAAAAAAGGAAGGGAGAGAGAAAGAGGAAAGATATATACATATATAGATAGACTGAAAAATAAATAGATAGAGAGTAAGACAGAGAGAAAGCGAGAGAGAAATGAGAAATGGGAATATGGAGAATGTGTCAATGTTGTTTAAAGTTGTCCATGAAATCCTACATAACACAGTAAATTAATTTCTCTCACACATAAAGACCTCACAAAGTAATTCGAAAGTATATGTCCATGGAAAATGTTTACAAATAGTTGTCTTATGCTGCACTGAAAATGTTTGTTTTTATGCACACGAAAATGTCGACAAACGATAGCCTTGGCTCTGGTTACCTGCCTCCGTTTTACTTGCTGTTAAAATGTCACTGGTGAGCGACTGCAAAGATCAGCGAATCTATTGATTTCTTACCTGGTTTGACTATCTTCCGTGTTGGAGTTAGTTTGTATGATTTTTGTT
>NW_020872601.1:273836-291336 GCF_003789085.1 Penaeus vannamei
TGAAATATTGTTATCTATTGAAATATTGATCTAGGAAATCTAAAAATATTGTAGGAAATCTATCTATTGAAATATTGTAGGAAATCTATCTGAAATATTGTAGGAAATCTTTCTATTGAAATATTGTAGGAAATCTATCTATTGAAATTTGTAGGAAATCTTATTGAAATATTGTAGGCTATCTATTGAAATATTGTAGAAATCTATGAAATATTGTAGGAAAATCTATTGAAATATTGTAGGAAATCTATCTATTGAAATATTGTAGGAAATCTATCTATTTGAAATATTGTAGGAAATCTATCTTTTGAAATTTGTAGGAAATCTATTTATTGAAATATTGTAGGTCTATCAAATATTGTAGGAAATCTATTGAAATATTGTAGGAAATCTTATTGAAATATTGTAGGAAATCTATCTATTGAAATATTGTAGGAAATCTATCTATTGAAATATTGTAGGAAATCTATCTATTGTAGGAAATCTATCTTTATATTGTAGAAATATTGAAATATTAGGAAATCTATCTATTGAAATATTGTAGGAAATCTATCTATTGAAATATTGTAGGAAATCTATCAATAGAAATATTGTAGGAAATCTATCTTTTGAAATATTGTAGGAAATCTATCTATTGAAATATTGTAGGAAATCTATCTATTGAAATATTGTAGGAAATTTATCTATTGAAATATTGTAGGAAATCTATCTATTGAAATATTGTAGGAAATCTATCTTGAAATATTGTAGGAAATCTATCTATTGAAATATTGTAGGAAATCTATCTATTGAAATATTGTAGGAAATCTATTCTATTGAAATATTGTAGGAAATCTATCTATTGAAATATTGTAGGAAATCTATCTATTGAAATATTTGTAGGAAATCATCTATTGAAATATTGTAGGAAATCTATCTATTGAAATATTGTAGGAAATCTATCTTTGAAATATTGTAGGAAATCTATCTATTGAAATATTGTAGGAAATCTATCTATTTGAAATATTGTAGGAAATCTAGAAATATTGTAGAAATCTATCTATTGAAATATTGTAGGAAATCTATCTATTGAAATATTGTAGGAAATCTATCTATTGAAATATTGTAGGAAATCTATCTATTGAAATATTGTAGGAAATCTATCTAAATATTGTAGGTATTGAAATATGTAGGAAATCTATCTATTGAAATATTGTAGAAATCTATCTATTGAAATATTGTAGGAAATCTATTTATTGAAATATTGTAGGAAATCTATCTATTGAAATATTGTAGGAAATCTATCTATTGAAATATTGTAGGAAATCTGTCTATTGAAATGTTGTAGGAAATCTTATTGAAATATTGTAGGAAATCTATCTATTGAAATATTGTAGGAAATCTATCTTGAAATATTGGGGAAATCTATCTAGAAATATTGTAGGAAATCTATCTATTGAAATATTGTAGGAAATCTATCTTGAATATTGTAGGAAATCTATCTTTTGAAATATTTGTAGGAAATCTATCTATAGAAATATTGTAGGAAATCTATCTATTGAAATATTGTAGAAATCTATTTATTGAAATATGTAGGAAATCTATCTATAGAAATATTGTAGGAAATCTATCTATTGAAATATTGTAGGAAATCTATCTATTGAAATATTGTAGGAAATCTATCTATAGAAATATTGTAGGAAATCTATCTAGAAATATTGTAGAAATCTATTATGAAATATTGTAGGAAATCTATCTATAGAAATATTGTAGAAATATTGTAGGAAAATCTATGTAGGAAATATCTTGAAATATTGTAGAAATCTATCTATGAAATATTGTAGGAAACTATCTATTGAAATATTGTAGGAAATCTATCTTGAAATATTGTAGGAAATCTATCTATTGAAATATTGTAGGAAATCTATCTATGAAAATTGTAGGAAAAATCTATTGAAATATTGTAGGAAATCTATCTATAGAAATATTGTAGGAAATCTATCTATTGAAATATGTAGGAAAATCTATCTATAGAAATATTGTAGGAAATCTATCTATGAAATATTGTAGGAAATCTATCTATTGTAGGAAATCTATCTATTGAAATATTGTAGAAATCTGAAAATATTGTAGGAAATCTATCTATGAAATATTGTAGGAAATCTATCTATTAGAAATATTGTAGGAAATCTATCTATTAGAAATATTGTAGGAAAATCTATCTATTGAAATATTGTAGGAAATCTATCTATAGAAATATTGAAATCTATTGAAATATTAGGAAATCTATCTATGAAATATTGTAGGAAATCTATCTATTGAAATATTGTAGGAAATCTATCTATTGAAATATTGTAGGAATCTATCTATTGAAATATTTAGGAAAATCTATGAAATATTGTAGGAATCTATCTATAGAATATTGTAGGAAATCTATCTATTGAAATATTGTAGGAAATCTTCTATTGAAATATTGTAGGAGAAATATTGTAGAAATCTATCTATTGAAATATTGTAGGAAATCTATCTATTGAAATATTGTAGGAAATCTATCTATGAAATATTGTAGGAAATCTATCTATGAAATATTGTAGGAAAATCTATCTATTGAAATATTGTAGGAAATCTATCTATTGAAATATTGTAGGAAATCTATCTAATTGTAGGAAATCTATTAGAAATATTGTAGGAAATCTATCTTTTGAAATATTGTAGGAAATCTATCTATTGAAATATTGTAGGAAATCTATCTATTGAAATATTGTAGGAAATCTATCTATTGAAATATTGTAGGAAATCTATCTATTGAAATATTGTAGGAAATCTATCTATTGAAATATTGTAGGAAATCTATCTATTGTAGGAAAATCTATCTATCTATTGAAATATTGTAGGAAATCTATCTATGAAATATTGTAGGAAATCTATCTAAAATATTGTAGGAAATCTATCTATTGAAATATTGTAGGAAAATCTATCTATTGAAATATTGTAGGAAAATCTATCTATGAAATATTGTAGGAAATCTATCTATTGAAATATTGTAGGAAATCTATCTATTGAAATATTGTAGGAAATCTATCTATTGAAATATTGTAGGAAATCTATCTATTGAAATATTGTAGGAAATATTGAAATATTGTAGGAAATCTATCTATTGAAATATTGTAGGAAATCTATCTATTGAAATTTGTATTATCTATTGAAATATATTGTAGGAAATCTATCTATTGAAAATATTGTAGGAAATCTATCTATGTATTGAAATATTGTAGGAAATCTATCTTTTGAAATATTGTAGGAATCTATCAGAAATATTGTAGGAAATCTATCTATTGAAATATTGTAGGAAATCTATTTATGAAATATTGTAGGAAATCTATCTATGAAATATTGTAGGAAATCTATCTATTGTAGGAAATCTATCTATAGAAATATTGTAGGAACCTATCTATTTGAAATATTGTAGGAAATCTATCTATGAAATATTGTAGGAAATCTATCTATTAGAAATATTTGTAGGAAATCTATCTATGAAATATTGTAGGAAATCTATCTATGAATATTGTAGGAAAATCTATTATTGTAGGAATCTATATGAAATATTTAGGAAATCTATCTATGAAATATTGTAGGAAAATCTATCTATAGAAATATTGTAGGGAAATCTATCTATTGAAATATTGTAGGAAATCTATCTATTGAAATATTGTAGGAAATCTATCTATTGAAATATTGTAGGAAATCTATCTATTGAAATATTGTAGGAAATCTATCTATTGAATATTGTAGGATCTATTGTAGGAAATCTATTGAAATATTGTAGGAAATCTATCTATTGAAATATTGTAGAAATCTATCTATGAAATATTGTAGGAAACTATCTATTGAAATATTGTAGGAAATCTATCATCTATCTTGAAATATTGTAGGAAATCTATCTATTGAAATATTGTAGAATATCTATTGAAATATTGTAGGAAATCTATCTATGTAGGAAATCTATCTAGAAATATTGTAGGAAATCTATCTTTTGAAAATATTGTAGGAAAATCTATCTATTGAAATATTGTAGGAAATCTATCTATTGAAATATTGTAGGAAATTTATCTATTGAAATATTGTAGGAAATCTATCTATTGAAATATTGTAGGAAATCTATCTATTGAATATTGTAGGAAATCTATCTATTGAAATATTGTAGGAAAATCTATTGAAATATTGTAGGAAATCTATCTATTGAAATATTGTAGGAATCTATCTATTGAAATATTGTAGGAAAATCTATTGAAATATCTATCTATTGAAATATTGTAGGAAATCTATCAAATATTGTAGGAAATCTAAAATATTGTAGGAAATCTAGGAAATCTATCTATTGAAATATTGTAGGAAATTTTATCTATTGAAATATTGTAGGAAATCTATCTATTGAAATATTGTAGGAAATCTATCTATTGAAATATTGTAGGAAATCTATCTATTGAAATATTGTAGGAAATCTATCTATTGAAATATTGTATTGTAGAAATCTATCTATTGAAATATTGTAGGAAAATTATCTATTGAAATATGTAGGAAATCTATCTGAAATCTATCTATTGAAATATTGTAGGAAATCTATTTATTGAAATATTGTAGGAAATCTATCTATTGAAATATTGTAGGAAATCTATCTATTGAAATATTGTAGGAAATCTATTTATTGAAATATTGTAGGAATCTATCTATTGAAATATTGTAGGAAATCTATCTATTGAAATATTGTAGGAAATCTATCTATTGAAATATTGTAGGAAATCTTCTATTGAAATATTGAGGAAATCTATCTATTGAAAATATTGTAGGAAATCTATCTATTGAAAATATTGTGAAATCTATCTATTGAAATATTGTAGGAAATCTATCTATTGAAATATTGTAGGAAATCTATCTATAGAAATATTGTAGGAAATCTATCTTTTGAAATATTGTAGGAAATCTATCTATAGAAATATTGTAGGAAACCTATCTATTGAAATATTGTAGGAAATCTATATTGAAATATTGTAGGAAATCTATCTATTGAAATATTGTAGGAAATCTATCTATTGAAATATTGTAGGAAAATCTATCTATTGAAAATATGTAGGAAATCTATCTATGAAATATTGTAGGAAATCTATCTATGAAATATTGTGAAATCTATTGTAAAAATCTATTGAAATATTGTAGGAAACCTATCTATTGAAATATTGTAGGAAATCTATCTATTGAAATATTGTAGGAAATCTATCTATAGAAATATTGTAGGAAATCTATCTATAGAAATATTGTAGGAAATCTATCTATGAAATATTGTAGGAAATCTATCTATTGAAATATTGTAGGAAATCTATCTATTGAAATATTGTAGGAAATCTATCTATTGAAATATTGTAGGAAAATCTATCTATAGAAATATTGTAGAAATCTATCTATTGAAATATGTAGGAAAATCTATTGAAATATTGTAGGAAATCTATCTATAGAAATATTGTAGGAAATCTATCTATGAAATATTGTAGGAAACTATCTATTGAAATATTGTAGGAAATCTATCTATAGAAATATTGTAGGAAATCTATCTATTGAAATATTGAAAATCTATTGAAATATTGTAGAAATCTATCTATTGAAATATTGTAGAAATATCTAGGAAATCTATCTATAAAATATTGTAGGAAATCTATCTATTGAAAATATTGTAGGAAAATCTATCTATTGAAATATTGTAGGAAATCCATCTATTGAAATATTGTAGGAAATCTATAAGAAATATTGTAGGAAAATCTATCTATAGAAATATTGTAGGAAATCTATCTATAGAAATATTGTAGGAAATCTATCTATTGAAATATTGTAGGAAATCTATCTATTGAAATATTGTAGGAAATCCATCTATTGAAATATTGTAGGAAATCTATCTATAGAAATATTGTAGGAAATCTATCTATTTGTAGGAATATTGTAGGAAATCTATCTTTGAAATATTGTAGGAAAATCTATCTATTGAAATATTGTAGGAAATCCTATCTATTGAAATATTGTAGGAAATCTATCTATTGAAATATTGTAGGAAATCTATCTATTGAAATATTGTAGAAATCTATTTGAATATTGTAGGAAATCTATCATATATTGTAGAAATCTATCTATGAAATATTGTAGGAAATCTATCTATTGAAATATTGTAGGAAATTCTATCTATTTGAAATATTGTAGGAATCTATCTATGAAATATTGTAGGAAAATCTATCTATTGAAATATTGTAGGAAATCTATCTATTGAAATATTGTAGAAATCCATCTATTGAAATATTGTAGGAAAATCTATCTATAGATAGATTTCCTACAATATTTCTATAGATAGATTTCCTAAACAATATTTCTAGATTTCCTACAATATTTCAATAGATGGATTTCCTACAAATTATTTCAATAGATAGATTTTCCTACAATATTTTCTATAGATAGATTTCCTACAATATTTTATAGATAGATTTCCTACAATATTTCTATAGATAGATTTCCTACAATATTTCAATAGATATTTCTACAATATTTCAATAGATGGATTTCCCTACAATATTTCAATAGATAGATTTCCTACAATATTTCAATAGATAGATTTTCCTACAATATTTCAATAAGATAGATTTCCTACATATTCAATAGATGATTCCTACAATACAGATATTCCTACAATAGATAGATTTCCTACAAATTTCTAGAATAGATTTCCTACATATTTCTATAGATTCCACATTTTCAATAGATTCCTAACATAATAGATAGATTTCCTACAATATTTCAATAGATAGATTTCCTACAATATTTCAATAGATAGATTTCCTACAATATTTCAATAGATAGATTTTCCTACAATATTTCTATAGATAGATTTCCTACAATATTTTCAATAGATAGATTTCCTACAATATTTCAATAGATAGATTTCCTACAATATTTCAATAGATAGATTTCCTACAATATTTCTATAGATAGATTTTCCTTACAATATTTCATAGATAGATAGATTTCCTACAATATTTCTATAGATAGATTTCCTACAATATTTCAATAGATAGATTTTCCTACAATATTTTCTATAGATAGATTTCCTACAATATTTCAATAGATAGATTTCCTACAATATTTCTCAATAGATAGATTTCCTACAATATTTCTATAGATAGATTTTACCAATATTTCAATAGATAGATTTCCTACAATATTTTCAATAGATAGATTTCCCTACAATATTTCTATAGATAGATTTCTACAATATTTCATAGATAGATTTCCTACAATATTTCAATAGATAGATTTCCTACAATATTTCAATAGATTAGATTTCGAAGATAGATTTTACAATATTTCTATAGATAGATTTCCTACAATATTTCAATAGATAGATTTTCCTACAATATTTCAATAGATAGATTTCCTACAATATTTCAATAGATAGATTTCCTACAATATTTCAATAGATAGATTTCCTACAATATTTCAATAGATCATTTCAATATTTCAATATTTCAATAGATAGATTTCCTACAATATTTCAGATAGATTAGATTTCCTACAATATTTCAATAATAGATTTCCTACAATATTTTCAATAGATAGATTTCCTACAATATTTCAATAGATAGATTTCCTTACAATATTTCATATAGATAGATTTCCTAAATATTTTCAATAGATAGATTTCCTACAATATTTAAGATAGATTAGATTTCCTACAATATTTCAATAGATAGATTTCCTACAATATTTCAATAGATAGATTTCCTACAATATTTCAATAGATAGATTTCCTACAATATTTCAATAGATTTCCTACAATATTTCAATAATAGATTTCCTACAATATTTCAATAGATAGATTTCCTACAATATTTCAATAGATTTCCTACAATATTTCAGATTTCCTACAATTTCAATAGATAGATTTCTACAATACAGATATTTCAATATTTCTATAGATAGATTTCCTACAATATTTCAATAGATAGACTATATTTCAATAGATTTCCTACAATATTTCAATAGATAGATTTCCTACAATATTTCAATATAGATTTCCTACAATATTTCAATAGATAGATTTCCTACAATATTTCAATAGATAGATTTCTACAATATTTCAATAGATAGATTCCTACAATATTTCAATAGATAGATTTCCTACAATATTTCAATAGATAAATTTCCTACAATATTTCAATAGATAGATTTCCTACAATATTTCAATAGATAGATTTCCTACAATATTTTCAGATAGATTTCCTACATATTTCTAGATAGATTTCCTACAATATTTCAATAGATAGATTTCCTACAATATTTCAATAGATAGATTTCCTACAATATTTCAATAGATTTTCATAATAGATAGATTTCCTACAATATTTCAATAGATAGATTTCCTACAATATTTCAATAGATAGATTTCCTACAATATTTCTATAGATAGATTTCCTACAATATTTCAATAGATAGATTTCCTACTAGATTTCCTACAATATTTCAATAGATAGATTTCCTACAATATTTCAATAGATAGATTTCCTACAATATTTCAATAGATGGATTTCCTACAATATTTCAATAGATAGATTTCTACAATATTTCATAGATAGATTTCCTTACAATAATAGATAGATTTCCTACAATATTTCAATAGATAGATTTCCTACAATATTTCTATAGATAGATTTCCTACAATATTTCTATAGATAGATTTCCTACAATATTTCAATAGATAGGTTTCCTACAATATTTCTATAGATAGATTTCCTACAATATTTCAATAGATAGATTTCCTACAATATTTCAATAGATAGATTTCCTACAATATTTCTATAATAGATTTCCTACAATATTTCAATAGATAGATTTCCTACATTTCAATAGATAGATTTCCTACAATATTTCTATAGATAGATTTCCTACAATATTTCAATAGATAGATTTCCTACAATATTTCAATAGATAGATTTCCTACAATATTTCAATAGATAGGTTTCCTACATATTTCTATAGATTAGATTTCCTACAATATTTCAGATAGATAGATAGATTCTACAATATTTCAATAGGATAGATAGATTTTTTCAATAGATAGATTTCCTACAATATTTCAATAGATAGATTTCCTACAATATTTCAATAAATAGATTTCCTACAATATTTCAATAGATAGATTTCCTACAATATTTCAATAGATAGATTTCCTACAATATTTCAATAGATAGATTTCCTACAATATTTCAATAGATAGATTTCCTACAATATTTCAATAGATAGAATAGATAGATTTCCTACAATATTTCAATAGATAGATTTCCTACAATATTTCAAATAGATAGATTTCCTACAATATTTCAGATTTCCTATAATTTCAATAGATAGATTTCCTACAATATTTCAATAGATAGATTTCCTACAATATTTCAATAGATAGATAGATTTCTACAATATTTCAATAGATAGATTTCCTACAATATTTCAATAGATAGATTTCCTACAATATTTCAAAAGATAGATTTCCTACAATATTTCTATTGATAGATTTCCTACAATATTTCAATAGATAGATTTCCTACAATATTTCAATAGATAGATTTCCTACAATATTTTCAATAGATAGATTTCTACAATATTTCTATAGATAGATTTTCCTACAATATTTCAGATAGATTTCCTACAATATTTCAATAGATATTCCTACAATATTTCAATAGATAATTTCCTACAATATTTCTATAGATAGTTTCCTACAATATTTCAATAGATGATTTCCTACAATATTTCAATAGATAGATTTCCTACAATATTTCTATAGATAGATTTCCTACAATATTTCAATAGATAGATTTCCTACAATATTTCAATAGATAGATTCCTACATATTTCAATAGATAGATTTCTACATATTTTCTAGATAGATTTCCTACAATAATAGATAGATTTCCTACAATATTTCTATAGATAGATTTCCTACAATATTTCAATAGATAGATTTCCTACAATATTTCAATAGATAGATTTCCTACAATATTTCAATAGATAGATTTCCTACAATATTTCAATAGATAGATACAGAGATAGATTTCTACAATATTTCAATAATAGATATTTCAGATAGAATAATAGATTTCCTACAATATTCAGATAGATTTCCTACATTTCAATAGATAGATTTCCTACAATATTTCAATAGATAGATAGATAGATTTCTACAATATTTCAATAGATATTTTTACAATAATAGATAGATTTCCTACAATATTTTCAATAGATAGATTTCCTACAATATTTCAGATAGATTTCCTACAATATTTCAATAGATATTTCCTACAATATTTCATAGATAGATTCCAATATTTCTATAGATAGATTTCCTACAATATTTCAATAGATAGATAGATAGATTTCCTACAATATTTTCAATAGATAGATTTCCTACAATATTTCAATAGATAGATTTCCTACAATATTTCAATAGATAGATTTCCTACAAATTTTCAATAGATAGATTTCCTACAATATTTCAATAGATAGATTTCCTACAATATTTCAATAGATAGATTCCTACAATATTTCAATAGATAGATTTCCTACAATATTTCAATAGATAGATTTCCTACAATATTTCAATAGATAATTCCTACAATATTTCAATAGATAGATTTCCTACAATATTTCAATAGATAGATTTCCTACAATATTTCAATAGATAGATTTTCCTACAATATTTCAATAGATAGATTTCCTACAATATTTCAATAGATAGATTTCCTCAATATTTCAATAGATAGATTTCCTACAATATTTCAATAGATTTCAATAGATAGATTTCCTACAATATTTCAATAGATAGATTTCCTACAATATTTCAATAGATAGATTTTCCTACAATATTTCAATAGATAGATTTCCTACAATATTTCAATAGATAGATTTCCTACAATATTTCAATAGATAGATTTCCTACAATATTTCAATAAGATTTCCTACAATATTTTCAATAGATAGATTTCCTACAATATTTCAATAGATAGATTTCCTACAATATTTCAATAGATAGATTTCCTACAATATTTCAATAGATAGATTTCCTACAATATTTCAATAGATAGATTTCCTACAATATTTCAAAGATAGATTTCCTACAATATTTCAATAGATAGATTTCCTACAATATTTCAATAGATAGATTTCCTACAATATTTCAATAGATAGATTTCCTACAATATTTCAATAGATAGATTTCCTACAATATTTCAATAGAATTTCCTACAATATTTCAATAGATAGATTCCTACAATATTTCAATAGATAGATTTCCTACAATATTTCAATAGATAGATTTCCTACAATATTTCAATAGATAGATTTCCTACAATATTCAATAGATAGATTTCCTACAATACAAATAGATAGATACAATATTTCAGATAGATTTCCTACAATATTTCAATAGATAGATTTCCTACAATATTTTCAATAGATAGATTTCCTACAATATTTTCAATAGATAGATTTTCCTACAATATTTCAATAGATAGATTTCCTACAATATTTCTATAGATAGATTTCCTACAATATTTCAATAGATAGATTTCCTACAATATTTCAATAGATAGATTTCCTACAATATTTCAATAGATAGATTTCCTACAATATTTCAATAGATAGATTTCCTACAATATTTCAAAGATAGATTTCCTACAATATTTCAATAGAAAGATTTCCTACAATATTTTCAATAGATAGATTTCCTACAATATTTCAATAGATAGATTTCCTACAATATTTCAATAGATTTCCTACAATATTTCAATAGATTTCCTACAATATTTCAATAGATTCCTACAATATTTCAATAAATAGATAGATTTCCTACAATATTTCAATAGATAGATTTCCTACAATATTTCAATAGATAGATTTCCTACAATATTTCAATAGAGATTTCCTACAATATTTCAATATAGATTTCCTACAATATTTCAATAGATAGATTCCTACAATATTTCAGATTTCCTACAATATTCATAGATAGATTTCCTACAATATTTCAGATAGATAGATTCCTACAATATTTCAATAGATAGATTCCTACAATATTTTCAATAGATAGATTTACAATATTCAATAGATAGATTTCCTACAATATTTCAATAGATAGATTTCCTACAATATTTCTATAGATAGATTTCCTACAATATTTCGATAGATAGATTTCCTACAATATTTCAATAGATAGATTTCCTACAATATTTCAATAGATAGATTTTCCTACAATATTTCTATAGATAGATTTCCTACAATATTTCATAGATAGATTCCTACAATATTTCTCCTACAATATTTCAATAGATAGATTTCCTACAATATTTCCTACAATATTTCATAGATAGATTTCCTACAATATTTTCAATAGATAGATTTCCTACAATATTTCAATAGATAGATTTCCTACAATATTTCATAGATAGATTTCCTACAATATTTCAATAGATAGATTTCCTACAATATTTCAATAGATAGATTTCCTACAATATTTCAATAGATAGATTTCCTACAATATTTCAATAGATAGATTTCCTACAATATTTCAATAGATAGATTTCCTACAATATTTCAATAGATGGATTTCCTACATAATAGATAGATTTCCTACAATATTTCTATAGATAGATTTCCTACAATATTTCAATAGATAGATTTCCTACAATATTTCTATAGATAGATAGAAGATTTCCTACAATATTTCAATAGATAGATTTTCCTACAATATTTCAATAGATAGATTTCCTACAATATTTCAATAGATAGATTTCCTACAATATTCCTACAATATTTCAATAGATAGATTTCCTACTTTCAATAGATATTTCCTCAATAATAGATAGATTTCCTACAATAATAGATAGATTTCCTACAATATTTCAATAGATGGATTTCCTACAATATTTCAATAGATAGATTTCCTACAATATTTCTATAGATAGATTTCCTACAATATTTCAATAGATAGATTTCCTACAATATTTCAATAGATAGATTTCCTACAATATTTCAATAGATAGATTTCCTACATTTCATAGATAGATAGATAGTTTCCTACAATATTTCAATAGATAGATTCCTACAATATTTCTAGATAGATTTCCTACATATTTCAATAGATAGATTTTACAATATTTCTATAGATAGATTTCCTACAATATTTCAATAGATAGATTTCCTACAATATTTCAATAGATAGATTTCCTACAATATTTCAATAGATAGATTTCCTACAATTTCAATAGATAGATTTCCTACAATATTTCAATAGATAGATTTTCTACAATATTTCTAGATTTCCTACAATATTTCAATAGATTTCCTACAATATTTCAATAGATAGATTTCCTACAATATTTCAATAGATAGATTTCCTACAATATTTCTATAGATAGATTTCCTACAAATTTCAATAGATAGATTTCCTACAATATTTCTATAGATAGATTTCCTACAATATTTCAATAGATGATTTTCCTACAATATTTCAATAGATAGATTTCCTACAATATTTCAATAGATAGATTTCCTACAATGAATAATAGATTTTCTACAATATTTCAATAGATATTTCCTACAATATTTCTATAGATAGATTTCCTACAATATTTCAATAGATAGATTTCCTACAATATTTCAATAGATGGATTTCCTACAATATTTCAATAGATAGATTTCCTACAATATTTCAATAGATAGATTTCTACAATACAGATTTCCTACAATATTTTCAATAGATAGATTTTCCTACAATATTTCAATAGATTTCCTACAATATTTCAATAGATAGATTTCCTACAATATTTCAATAGATAGATTTCCTACAATATTTCAATAGATAGATTTCCTACAATATTTCAATAGATAGATAGATAGATTTCCTACAATATTTCTAGATAGATTTCCACAATATTTCAATAGATAGATTTCCTACAATATTTCAATAGATAGATTTCCTACAATATTTCAATAGATAGATTTCCTACAATATTTCAGATAGATTTCCTACAATATTTCAATAGATAGATTTCCTACAATATTTCAATAGATAGATTTCCTACAATATTTCATAGATAGATTTCCTACAATATTTCTATAGATAGATTTCCTACAATATTTCAATAGATAGATTTCCTACAATATTTCAATAGATAGATTTCCTACAATATTTCTATAGATAGAATATTTCAATAGATAGATTTCCTACAATATTTCAATAGATAGATTTCCTACAATATTTCAATAGATAGATTTTCCTACAATATTTCAATAGATAGATTTCCTATAATAGATAGATTTCCTACAATATTTCAATAGATAGATTTCCTACAATATTTCTATAGATAGATTTCCTACAATATTTCAATAGATAGATTTCCTACAATATTTCAATAGATAGATTTCCTACAATATTTCAATAGATAGATTTCCTACAATATTTCAATAGATAGATTTTACAATATTTCATTTCCTACAATATTTCAATAGATAGATTTCCTACAATATTTCAATAGATAGATTTCCTACAATATTTCTAGATAGATAGATTTCCTACAATATTTCAATAGATAGATTTCCTACAATATTTCTATAGATAGATTTCCTACAATATTTCTATAGATAGATTTCCTACAATATTTCAATAGATGGATTTCCTACAATATTTCAATAGATAGATTTCCTACAATATTTCTATAGATAGATTTCCTACAATATTTCAATAGATAGATTTCCTACAATATTTTCAATAGATAGATTTCCTACAATATTTCAATAGATAGATTTCCTACAATATTTCAATAGATAGATTTCCTACAATATTTCAATAGATAGATTTCCTACAATATTTCTATAGATAGATTTCCTACAATATTTTCAATAGATAGATTTCCTACAATATTTCAATAGATATTTCCTACAATATTTCTAGATAGATTTCCTACAATATTTCTATAGATAGATTTTCCTACAATATTTCAATAGATAGATTTTCCTACAATATTTCAATAGATAGATTTCTACAATATTTCAATAGATAGATTTCCTACAATATTTCAATAGATAGATTTCCTACAATATTTCAGATAGATAGATTTCCTACAATATTTCATAGATAGATTTCCTACAATATTTCTATAGATAGATTTTTACAATATTTCTAAGATAGATTTCTACAATATTTCTATAGATAGATTTCCTACAATATTTCAATAGATAGATTTCCTACAATATTTCATAGATAGATTTCCTACAATATTTCAATAGATAGATTTCCTACAATATTTCAATAGATAGATTTCCTACAATATTTCTATAGATAGATTTCCTACAATATTTCAATATAGATTTCCTACAATATTTCAATAGATATTTCCTACAATATTTCATAGATAGATTCCTACAATATTTCAATAGATAGATTTCCTACAATATTTCTATAGATAGATTTCCTACAATATTTCAATAGATAGATTTCCTACAATATTTCAATAGATAGATTTTCCTACAATATTTTCAATAGATAGATTCCTACAATATTTCAATAGATAGATTTCCTACAATATTTCAATAAATATTTCTACAATATTTCAATAGATATTTTACAATATTTCTATAGATAGATTTCCTACAATATTTCAGATAGATTTCCTACAATATTTCAATAGATAGATTTCCTACAATATTTCAATAGATAGATTTCCTACAATAATAGATAGATTTCCTACAATATTTCAATAGATAGATTCCTACATATTTCAGATAGATTTCTACAATATTTCAATAGATAGATTTCCTACAATATTTCAATAGATAGATTTCCTACAATATTCAAATAGATAGATTTCCTACAATATTTCTATAGATTTTCAATATTTCAATAGATAGATTTCCTACAATATTTCAATAGATAGATTTCCTACAATATTTCAATAGATAGATTTCCTACAATATTTCAATAGATAGATTTCCTACAATATTTCAAAGATAGATTTCCTACAATATTTCTATAGATATTTCCTACAATATTTATAGATTTAGATAGATTTCCTACAATAATAGATAGATTTCCTACAATATTTCAATAGATAGATTTCCTACAAATATTTCAATAGATAGATTTCCTACAATATTTCAATAGATAGAACAATATTTCGATTTCCTACAATATTTCAATAAGATTTCCTACAATATTTCAATAGATAGATTTCCTACAATATTTCAATAAGATTTCCTACAATATTTCAATAGATAGATTTCCTACAATATTTCAATAGATAGATTTCCTACAATATTTCAATAGATAGATTCCTACAATATTTCAATAGATAGATTTCCTACAATATTTCAATAGATAGATTTCCTACAATATTTCAATAGATAGATTTCCTACAATATTTCAATAGATAGATTTCCTACAATATTTCAATAGATAGATTTCCTACAATATTTCAATAGATAGATTTCCTACAATATTTCAATAGATAGATTTCCTACAATATTTCAATAGATAGATTTCCTACAATATTTCAATAGATAGATTTCCTACAATATTCAATAGATAGATAGATAGATTTCCTACAATATTTTCAATAGATAGATTTCCTACAAATATTTCAATAGATAGATTTCCTACAATATTTCAATAGATAGATTTCCCTAGATTTCCTACATATTTCAATAGAGATTTCCTACAATATTTCAATAAATAGATTCCTACAATATTTCAGATTTCCTACATATTTCAATAGATAGATTTCCTACAATATTTCAATAGATAGATTTCCTACAATATTTCAATAGATAGATTTCCTACAATATTTCAATAAATAGATTTCCTACAATATTTCAATAGATAGATTTCCTACAATATTTCAATAGATAGATTTCCTACAATATTTCAATATATTTCCTACAATATTTCAATAAATAGATTTCCTACAATATTTCAATAGATGGATTTCCTACAATATTTCAATAGATAGATTTCATACAATATTTCAATAGATATTTCCTACTTCTATAGATAGATTCAATAGATAGATTTCATACAATATTTCAATAGATAGATTTCCTACAATATTTCAATAGAAAGATTTCCTACAATATTTCAATAGATAGATTTCCTACAATATTTCAATAGATAGATTTCATACAATATTTCAATAGATAGATTTCCTACAATATTTCAATAGAAAGATTTCTACCAATAGATAGATTTCCTACAATATTTCAATAGATAGATTTCCTACAATATTTCAATAGATAGATTTCCTACAATATTTCAAAAGATAGATTTCCTACAATATTTCAATAAATAGATTTCCTACAACATTTCCTAATGGCATTTGCCTCACATTCTACGGTTCTTACGATATACTGAATACATTAATATTGATAGATTTCGCGAAGGATAATG
>NW_020872601.1:296336-298836 GCF_003789085.1 Penaeus vannamei
AGAGAGAGAGAGAGGTGGGAAGGAGGGAGACAGAGAGAGAGAGGGGGGGGAGGGAAGGAGGGAGAGAGAGAGAGAGAGAGAGAGAGAGAGAGAATAGATAAAAGAGAGCGAGAGAAAGAGATAAGTAGATGAGAGAGAGAGAAAAAAAAAGAGAAATACGTTGGTGAGCGACAGAGAGATACAATTAAAGAAAGAGAGGGAGCGAGAAAGAGAGAAAGAGACAGAGAGAGGCACAGAAAGAAAGAGAAAAGAAATACATTCTAAGCCTACCTAAATAATAATAATAATAATAATAATAATAGTAATAATACTAATAATAGTAATAATGATAATACTAATAATAGTAATAATAATGATAATAATAATAATAATGATAATAATAGTAGTAATAATAATAATAATTATTATTATAATAGTAATAATGATAATAATAATAAAAGTGATAATAATAATAATGATAATAATGATAATGATAATAATATAATAATAACAATAATATAATAGTAATAATAATTAATAATAATAATAATAATAATAACAATGATAATAATGATAATAATAAATAATAATAATAATAATAATAATTATTATAATTATAATAATCGTAATAATAATAATAATAATAATAATAACAATAATATAATAATAATAATAACAATAATAATATAATAATAATAATATAATAATAATAATAATAATAATAATAATAATAATAATAATAATAATTAATAATAATAAAATTAATAAATAATATAATAATAATAATAATAATAATAATATAATAATAATAATAATATAATAATAGTAATAATGATATAATAATAATAATAATATAATAATAATATAATAATATAATAATAATAATAATAATAATAATAATAATAATAATAATAATAATAATAATAATAATAATAATAATAATAATAATCGTAACAATGATAATAATAATAATAATAATAATAATAGACGTAGCACCATCTCCTCGCAGATTCGTCCTCCAAGCGCGGGCCTTTCAGCGTCTCGATCCCGACCGATTGAAACCAGCGTATCTGATAACAGCCGCCAGAGTGTTCGGATATCAAGCTCACTCTCACGCCCGTGAAACCATTCCGGATGTTGAAAATTTAGGTCGGTTATTCACGCTTCACTTAGGGTGTGATTTTGGTTCGTATTTGAATGGGAATGAATTATTATTATTATTTTTTTTTCGATATCTTTCTGTCTTTGTATTTCTCTCTCACTCTCTCCCTCTCTCCTTTCCTTCTCCCGCCCCTCTCTCTCTCCTCTCCTTCCCCAGCCCCCCCCTCTCTTCCTCTCCTCTCCTTCCCCCGCCCCCTCTCCCCCCCCCCCTTTCTCGTTCTTTATATTTTTCCTCCCCTCCCTCCCTCTTCTTTCTCCCTCCCACCCACTCTCCCTTTCTCTCTCTCCAACCCATCCCTCTCTGCTTCCCACCTTCCCTCTCCCTCCCTCTCACTCTCTCTCTTTCCCAATCCGCCATTTTGCGCCATCACCCACACACTTCTTCATTATTTACAGGATAGTAATCCCGCGATTTAATTCAACCATGAATTCCCGCGGCCAGCCATGCAGCTCATGACGAGGGAAGGGAATCGAATGACACGACGTCTGCGTGGGAGTTCTGGGTTGTGGCGACTTCCGAAAGCGTGCGTGAGGATTCGGAAGTCCTTTTATGGGGGTATTTGTTATGTTCACGTTTGGCTGTCGACGTTCGAAAGCGTGCAGAATGGCCGTACTTGTATCTCGATATATATATATATATATATATATATATATATATATATATATATATATATATATATATATATATATATATATATATATATATATATATATATATATATATATATATATTTATTTATTTATATGTATATACATATGTATATATATATATATATATATATATATATATATATATATATATATATATATATATATATATATATATATATATATATATACATATGTATATATATATATATAATATATATATATATATATATATATATATATATATATAATATTTTTCTTTTCTTTTCTTTTCTTTTTTTTCTTTTTTTTTTTCTTTTATTTATAAATACCTCTACATCATCTATAGCTAGCTAGCTACACCTACATCTACGTTCATATCCATCCATCTATTCATCTACCTATCTGTCTGTATATCTGTCTATTTATCTCTCTCTCTCTCTCTCTCTATCTATCTATCTATCACCTTTCTCTCTATATATCCTTCTCTCTCTCTCTATCTATCTATCCACCTTTCTATCTATCTATCTAAATACCTACCTACCTATCTATATCTATTCATCAATAATTCTGTCAACACATGTCTATTATCGACTCTGCTATAGATAGGTTGTCTCAGATGCTGCATCCTGTGCTCTCCCGGGTAGCGAGCATCCTCTCCACCGACTGACCGGGCCAGGGACAGCATGTCACATCAATATCACTCATCTCTTTTCTTTTCTTTAATTTTTTG
>NW_020872601.1:308836-311336 GCF_003789085.1 Penaeus vannamei
ACCTGTTTTAATTCCGGGTTACACAGGCACGTTCTCGAGAATGCGGGGCCATTCATGCACGAACACACATATAAAAGTTTTTTTTCCTTCTCTCTCCTCTCGTTTTTGTCTCTTGTTTACTTCCTTTCTCTCTCTTTTATGCTTGTCTTTTTTCCTTCTTTTCGTATTATACATACATATATATATATATATATATATATATATATATATATATATATATATATATATATATATATATATATATATATATATATACATATATATAAATATATATATATTATATATATATATATATATATATATATATATATATATATATATATGTATGTGATGTGTGTGTGTGTGTGTGTGTGTGTGTATACATCTACATACATACACATATATGTATATATATGTATATATATATATATATATATATATATATATATATATATATATATATATATATATATATATACATTATATATATATATATATATATATATATATATATATAATATATATATATATATATATATATATATATATATATATATATATATATATATATATATATATATATATATATATATATATATATATATATATATATTTATATATATATATATATATATATATATATATATATATATATATATATATATATATATGGTAGAAAAACCCACAATTCATAACTTAGATTTATTGAAGAAAGTGTGACACAGTTTCGGAATAGTCCTAGATTCCATCTTCGAGAGCGTTTCCGAAACTGTTGTCTCACTTTCTTCAAAAATCTAGTTTGTGCATTGTGGGGTTTTTCTACCATAATATCAACACGGTAGAGTGTTTTTTCCATTTATATACATAAGTATATATATTTATTTATATACATACATAAATATACATGTACATATGATACCAAGGATAATAAAGATACTAAACTCCAGCATGTTCCTCTTGGCACAAACACCATTATCGTTATTACTCTTAAGCATCAACGATATTTCCTCAGTCAGACTTTCCTCAGACTTTGTAAGACTGCTTAAGCCCCTCCCGGCGCGGTCTTACCCGTGGCCTGTCGGCTTTAACCTTCTTCGGGGCTAAGGGGGAGGGGGGGGGAGGGAGAGAGGGAGGAGGGAAGAGAGGGACGAGGGAGAGAGGGAGAGGGGTGAGGGAGAGAGGGAGAGAGGGAGGGGGGGAGGGGCAGGAAACTTTTAGTGCAGTGGAATGAAATTATTTCGAACTTATATCTAAGCTTTCGATAAATAAAACATTTCCGATACTTACCTTTGGCGCCGGTGGGTCGTATAGTCAGTGAGAAAGAGAGAAGAGAGAGATAGAGAGATAGAGATAGAGAGAGAGAGAGAGAGAGAGAGAGAGAGAGAGAGAGAGAGAGAGAGAGAGAGAGAGAGAGAGAGAGAGAGAGAGAGAGAGAGAGAGGAGAGAGAGAAGAGGAGAAGAAGAAGAAGAGGAATAAAAAGAAATTAATTTTAAAACATCACCGAGAAAGACAAATAAGAGGGAGATAGGAGGAGAAAGAAAGGAAACCAAGGAGAAATGCGCAATAAAAAGGGAGGAAGAGAGACGTGGAGAGGGATAGATGAATAAATAGATGGACGGATGACGAGTCGCTTGATAGACAGATAGACTGCAACTGACACAGATAGATAGGTTGGTAAATAGGTGGAAACAGATAGATAAGAATATATAGGTAAGTAGATAGATAGCAACAAACATAGATAGATGGGTAGGTAGACTGATAGAAACATATCACTATCGATAGATAAATAGAAAGCAAGATGAAACGAAAGATTGACAGATAGATGAATAAAGGGAAAGCGACAGGGATAGGCAGAGAGACAGACAAACGGACAGGCAGACAGACAGACAGAGAGCATAATAATATCAGAAACCACCCAATTAAAAAAAAAAGTCTGGAATCCACTAAAAAAAAACAAAAACTCGATTACAAAATCCAATTAAAAAAAATATATAATAAAACAAAAAATAAAACAAACCTTGGAAAAAAAGCGAAAAGCGACCGGAAAGGCTTAGCACTACACGTACTTACGAGATTACAAGTTTGTTCATAATCCGGTTTGCTTTCAGAGCCACAAGGGAGGGCGAGCGAAACACCTGCGACTTGGTACCGGTTCTGCTCCTGCCGCAGGGGCGCCCTCACGCCCGGGCCTCCTCGTGCGCTTCTGCTCTGGTCGGTCGGGCGCTCTCTTTTTCTGTATCTGTGTGTGTTTGTATTTGTGTGTGCTGTGTGTTTGTGTGTGTGTATGTGTATGTGTGTGTGTGTGTGTGTGTGTGTGTGTGTGTGTGTGTGTGTGTGTGTGTGTGTGTGTGTGTGTGTGTGTGTGTGTGTGTGTGTGTGTGTGTGTGTGTGTGTGTAGATGGAGGTATGTTTAAATCTACACATGTATATATAAATACATCCCTGACGACATCAATGAATCACCTAACGATTGTGACCTCGCACTCGTTACACGCATAATTGCTGCCACGACCTTGGATA
>NW_020872601.1:323836-326336 GCF_003789085.1 Penaeus vannamei
GGCTGGTGGAGAGGGCAAAGAGTGAAGAGGGTGGAGGGAAGAGAGGGAAGAGGGTGGAGGCTGAGGAGAGGATAGGGAGAAGGAAGGAGAGGAAGAAGGGGAGGGGACAAACGGCGGAGGGTGGGGGGAGGCCTAAGGAGGGAGGGGGGGGAGTAGAGGGGTTAGATGGCTGGGGTTAAGGATACATTCTCTCACTGTCTGTCCGTCTGTCTGTTTGTCTGTCTGTCTGTCTTTCTGTTTGTCCATCTGTATGTGTGTCTGTCTGACTGTCTGTCCTTCTGACTGACTGTCTGTCTGACTGTCTCTCTGTCTGACTGACTGACTGTCTCTCTGTCTGACTGACTGACTGTCTGCGTGAATGACTGTCTGTCTGGCTGTCTGACTGACTGATTGTCTGCGTGAATGACTGTCTGTCTGTCTGTCTGACTGTCTGTCTGACTAACTGTCTGTCTCTGCCTCAGTCTCTCATTCTCTTTCTTTGCTCTCAAAATCTCTTTCTTTCTGTCTCTGCCTGAAAACTATTTATCTCCATCTATGAATATACATGTACTTTTTTTCGCTCTCTCTCTGCTCACTTTCTCTAATCTTTCCTCCTTGCTTTTTACTCTATTTTTCTCTCTCCTTCTCTCTCTTCTCCTTAATATCCGCCCTGGAATTGCCAGATGAAATTCAGAGGGTGGAATGTCATCCGTTTTCAATAGAAGAATTCTATTACACTGCGCGTGGTTTTATTTGCTTAAATACGAGGTCTGGTCCCGGCGGATCTCGGAAAAACAAGAAGGAAATCTTTACCGATACTGCCGTGTTTACTTTCATCCGATCTGCTGCAGTTACCCCGACCAAATGACTGTTTTTCCCCGTTTTCTTTGAGATGAGTTTTTATTTTGTTTTGTTTGTTTATCTTGGGTGATGCTTGTTAATTTTTCAACAAAATTTGGCATAAAGTAGTTCAATCTTTCCTGCTAACCGAGCATTTTTTTTTTTATATCGTCTACTAAATCTTCTATCTACTGTATATATATTACTGCCATGAATAAGAAATAAATGAGATACATTTCTCTTCCGTTCTATTTAAAAAAGTACTTTCTATTTCAGCAGGATTTGCAAAGTTGTTTCTCCGATCTCTTCGCTCAATTGATTCGCCGTCCCGTTCCGTTTGTCAGCAGAAGCACGAGAAATCTTTGATATTTGTTTTTAAGGGTCAATTTCCTGTACAGGTGAGATAGGAAAATTCTACCATCGTTGTATGTAGCTGTAGAATTTGGAGTATATAGTGTAGACTCACATATGATATACAGTAAACACATACACACATATCTGTGCGTGTGTGTGTGTGTCTGTGGGTGTGTTCTCCCGTGTGCATGTTGTGTGTGTGTGTGTGTGTGTGTGTGTGTGCCCCCGTGTGCATGTGTACCCCTCTGTGTATGTTTGTGTGTGTGTGTGTGTGTATTCCCGTGTATATGTTTGTGTGTATGTGTGTGTGTGTACTTATGCATACACGCAGAACAACAGACGGACAGATACATATACATTATTCATTTCGTAAGCCCCATCCATCTTCACTCCCCCATCCCTCCCCACCCACCCCCACCCACCCCCCCTCACGCACGCTCATTAGGGCCACATTAGCGATTCAGCTCTCTTGCAGCCTCCGCCCACCCGCCCACCCGCCCGCCGCCCCGCTCATTCCGGGCGACTGGCTGCCATCCGCCTCCGAAGACAGGATTCAATTCCAAGGGAAACACGAAGCGATTTATAAACGCTGAGGCCGCATGCCAGAAGGGTTTCCCGACCTGGATTTATGAGGATTTACTTCGGCGATTGATAAACAGCTGATCCTCCTTAATTCCGGGTTGGATGGTAGGGTCTTTAATGGTTCAAAGGACGTGTGGGGAGGGGGGAAGGGCAGGGAGGTGGGGGGTAGCGGGAGTGGGGGGTAGTGGGGTGGGTGGGGAGGGAATTGGGTGTAGTGGGGGAGTGGGGGCAGTGGGGGTGGGCGGGGAGGGGAGTTGGGGGTTAGTGGGAGTGGGGGGTAGTGGGGGGGTGGGGAGGGAGTTGGGGGTGTAGTGGGAGTGGGGGTGTAGTTGGGGTGGAGGGAGGGAGAGTCAAGGCATTAAGAAGATTCAGCAGAAATTCGTGGAATACGATTATATTGCTTCCGTCGGGTTGTATTCCTCATTGTCTGATATTTGGCTGTTGACTTCCGTAAGTTGTACGAAATAATGGTTGATTTTGAATGATTCAGTCGGGAGATTGCGTGAATGAGTAATGTATGTGTATTGACTGCTTGACTATGTATTGACATTTTTATGATGCATTACGTATGGATGCAATTGCTCTTTTTCAACACAATATTTTTACTTTTACATTAAGGTACTATTATCTTTTCTTTACTTATTTTCTGTCGATAATTCCACTTTATAAACAGAATCTGAAATGATAGATTTGAATTTCTCATTCTGTAGGTAATAAGATATTTAACAGTAGTACGAATGAAGAC
>NW_020872601.1:346336-348836 GCF_003789085.1 Penaeus vannamei
CAGCTGCGGCGCTAGGCAAAATCACCCCATATCTCGGGACCCCTCTTTACCAAGGGGTAGTGTGACCGCGGCTTTAAATATCATATATCTCACTTATATTTATTAAAACACTATTTTAGTAAGTAATGAAGTAATTGGCAATTGTTATTTCATAGTTCTTGATTTGATTAGTAAACGAATCCCATATTATAGAATCACCCCCGACAGATATGGCGTTGGGCAAAATCCCCCCATATCTCGGGATCCCTCTCTACCAAGGAGTAGTGCGACCACTATTTCATATACCTACAAAAACCGTGACACAACGCAGACCTCTCGCCCAGAAACGATTACACCAAGGAACGAATCACAGCAATTCTCTCCCGAAGAACCACAGCTTCTCATACCACAGAGAATAAGCCCGTGTGAGGGAGTCGTTCGCCGCTGCGATGCCAGTTCGGCGCTTGATTACTGCGTTCAGCATTAACGATGTCTTCAAGTTCGGTGCAATTAAGACAAATTGCATCGTTAAGCTGAATTACAGCATCCAATTATAGAGGTCGAGAGGCGATATAAAAGCGGTGTTTGATTTGGAAATGATAATTAAGGGGTAACAGTACATACGGACAAAGATAAATGTAAATCCATGCACTGTTCACACACGCGAGGAAATGAACATGTATGCTCAAACACACGCACAAGCACACATGAATGTTCAAACATACACACAGGCAAACGCACATACATGCTCAAACTCACACAAACACACATGAATGTTTACACATACAGACAAACGCACATACATGCTCAAACTCACACAAACACACATGAATGTTCACACATACAGACAAACGCACATACATGCTCAAACACACACACAAACACTCATGCATGCTCAGACACAAATATATCTTAGTTGTAATTAATTTAAAAGGTTTCGTGTGTATATATCACTGATGTCATGTGAATGTTGTACGTGTAAACAGTGCATGATATTTTAATAGGGAACAGACAAACATCATAGAAAATAGACATAAAGAGACATAAACAGATAGGTGGAGATAGACAGAAGCAGAAACAGACAGACGGAGACAGCGAGACAGACAAACAAATGCAATAAAGACAGGAGATAGAGTAGGTAGACCAAAGCAGAGAACGACACTAACAAGGTCAAAGGGTATTTGGCTCAAAAAAATGAAAAAAAAAGAAAAAGAAAAAAATACGAAATGGATTTTAAATTATGCTTTTCCTTCTTTTTTTAAGCCCTTCCTATGTAGTTTTTTTTTTTTTTTTTTTTTACATATACCATTTTTCTAATTATACTTTCTCTCATTTTTCTTCTTTCTCTTTTTCTGTTCATATCACGGAATCTTATCATAATTAAAATCTTAATCACAGACCTAAATATACTTGCCATTTCTGCTTGTCATTTTTGCTTTATAAACTTTCAGCAATTTTATGAAGACCTAATGTGTGCGAATGTTCTTTCCTACCTTTCAGCTAATGGAGAGGGAGGGGGAGGGAGGAGGGAGGGAGGGAGGGAGGGAGGGAGGGAGGGAGGGAGGGAGGAGGGAGGGAGGGAGGGAGGGAGGGAGGGAGGGAGAGAGGAGAGAGGAAGGAGAGAGGAGGAGAAGAGAGAGAGAGAGAGAGAAGGAGAGAGGAAGGGAGGGAGGTAAGGAGAGACAGTAAGGGAGAGAGAGAGGGGGGGGGAGTAGGTGAGCAAGTGAGTGAACAAGTGAATAAATAAGCGAATGAATGAATGAGTGAGTGAGTAGCTGGGTGGGTGATTGAGTAAAAGAGAGGGTGAATGAATGAGTGAATGAGTGAGTGAGGAAAAGTGTGCTAAAAACGAAGAGACAATAAAACCAATAGACGACAATACAGAATGAATAGTTTCCCCTTTTTCCTGATTTTACAGTTTATAGAAAGCAATACTTTTCTCCAAATGCTAAAAGAAAAAAGAAAAAAACTTAAAACCTAACAAATAATAGATTTTTGTTTAGAAAGTATAAATTCGTTATACTGCATACATTTCAATAATCAAAGATTGAAAAGAGAGATAGAAAAAATGTATGTATAAAATGGCTTTTTAATCTACAATAAAATTCCTGGAACAATGAAAGCTTCCAATTCCATTGCAGGTTTAATAATTCATGTAATTCCACGAGAAAGATTATCATTTCCCTTTCATTATCATTTTAATCAAACTCATGACACCTCTTTGCGCAATTGTGTCTCTTCAGGAGAAACTAAACGTGATGTATTGTTAAAAAACGTATATATTCTTTTCTTTTCTGTTGATGTGCAAGTGAGTATGATTGCGTCTCCTCAGTAGAAATTGTATATAATTTATTGTTTAAAAAGAAAAGCATATATTTTTTTCTTTCTTGTTAGTTTCTAAGTGAATGAAATGCATGTTAATAAAAAAAAAGAGAAAGGCAAGGATGATAAACGATGATAAAAATGGTAAAAGAGGATAAGTGAGTCTTAACAAGATCAAAGGGAGAAGAAGAATGAAAGC
>NW_020872601.1:353836-356336 GCF_003789085.1 Penaeus vannamei
TTAGAGTGGAATTTCGGAATTTCCCTTTTAACAAGATGGCATCGCAATGGAACACTGTAAGGACTCGGCGGTTGTTCAGGGAAGAGAAGAACATCACAATAACTCAACAACTATTTCTGAACTTTTGCTCTATTGCTGTTCAATGGATATCCTATTTCTGAATTTTGGCCAATAATTGGTGCTTCGTGATGAGGTGGTTTTGATCCATGGACAATGAACAAGGTGGCAGCGTCACCTCATTGGTTTGAGATTCTTGGAATGTTTGTTGATGTGAATATAATAAGGAAAGCCGGATTAAGAACAACAAGTAAATGTATATATTTCATGTATGTATGTATGTATCTATCTGAACACACACACGCACACATACACGCACACATATACATATATATATGTGTGTGTGTGTGTGTGTGTGTGTGTGTGTGTGTATACATACACACATACACATATATCTTTAGGTATATGTATGAATGTGTATGCATATATATATATAATGACACTCAATATATTTTTTTGTTCCACCTTCGGAGTCGAGCCGCAGAAAAGGGCTCCTCATCACCTCCCAACGCGCAAGAATCTCAGGGTTTACTTACCTAGGACAGTAAGTAGTCAAGGCCACACTTCTTGAAGCTACTTACGGAAGCGAGGGTGAAAGCCCGGGGAGGAAACATAGATGCAAATGAAAGGGGGGAGAGGAAGGGGGAAGAGAGAGAGATATAGAATTGAGAAGGGAGGGAAGGGAGATAGGGTGAGAGAGAGAATGAGAGAGAGAGAGAGAGAGAGAGAGAGAGAGAGAGAGAGAGAGAGAGAGAGAGAGAGAGAGAGAGAGAGAGAGAGAGAGAGAGAGAGAGAAAGAAAGAAAGAAAAGAGAAAGAGAAAGTGAGAGAGAGGAGATAGAGCTACAAACAGATTTCAAGTCCTATGATTCCAATGACAGCAAACGAATCCCTAAGCCTTCAAGAAAACGTTTCCCGAATGACAATCAATATTTTTTTTTGTTCCACCTTCGGAGTCGAGCCGCAGAAAAGGGCTCCTGATCACCTCCCAACGCGCATGAATCTCAGGGTTTACTTACCTAGTGCAGTAAGTAGTCAAGGCCACACTTCCTGAAGCTACTTACGGGAGCGAGGGTGAAAGCCCAGGGAGGAAACATAGATGCAAATGAAAGGGGAGAGAGAGAGAGATATGGAAATGAGAAGGGAGAAAAACTGGAGGGGAGACGGGGTGAGAAAGAAGAGAGAGAGAGAGAGAGAAAGGAGAGGGAAAGAGAACAGACAGACAGACAGACAGAGAGAAGAGAGAGAGAGAGAGAGAGAGAGAGAGAGAGAGAGAGAGAGAGAGAGAGAGAGAGAGGAGAGAAGGAGAGGAGAAGAGAGAGAGAGAGAGAGAGGGGGGGGGAGAGGGAGAGACAGAGAGAGAAAGAGAGAAAGACAAAGAGAGAGAAGAGAGAGAGAGAGAGAGAGAGAGAGAGAGAGAGAGAGAGAGACAGAGAGAGAGACAAAGAGAGAGAAAGACAGAGAGAGAGAGAGAATCTACTCTCACTTTGTATACAAGAAAAATGTTTATCTTGAAGCGGGGATACAAATACAGACGTATATATGAATAAGTGATCTATAATAGCAAACGTTTATTCACAAACACACAATAAAAATGCAACAGGGATAAGACAGACTCACAAAGGGACAAACAGAGAAGTAAAGATATTTTTTGTTTGTTTTTGTTGCACGAAAATAGAAACCCAAGGACCTGCGCTGCTCCTTCTCCTCTCTCGTGAATGAATTATCAATCCCTCTTTTCCAAACATTGCTAGTCATCGCTTCTCCATCTTTCTCTCCTCTTCTTTTCCTCTCTCCTCATCCTTTTCTTTACCTCCTTTCCCCTCTCCCCTTCTTTCCTTCTCTCCTCATCTTTTCCTTTACTCCTTCTCCCCTCACCCCTTCTTTCTCTCTCTCATCTTAATTTTCTTTACTCCTTCTCCCCTCTCCATTCCTTCTCTCACTCTGTCTCCTTTTTCCTCTCTTTCACTCGATTCTCCTCCCCTCTCCCTTCACTCATTCTTCCCTTTCCCTTCTTTCCCCTTCGCTTCAGCCTTTATTCATTCTTCTTTTTCTCTCCTCTCCCTTCTTTCCCTTACACTTCTTCCCATTCCCTCCTCTCCCCTCCTTCCCTAACACTTCTTTCTGATTTTTCACTTTCTCTTCTCTTTCTTCTTTCCCTCATCCCTCATTTCCCTCTTCTCTTGCTCATTTTCTCTCTCTCTTCCCTCCTTCCTCACTCCCTTTTCTCCTCTTCCCTCATTCCTTCTCCCTTCTGACCTCACCCTTCTTCCCCTCTACCATTTCTCACTGCCTCTTCTTCCTCTCTCCCTCACTCCTCTCTGCCCTCACCCCTCTCTCCCTCACTCCTTTCCCCCTCTCACCTCTCTCCTTCACTCCTCTCTGCCCTTTCCCCTCTCTCCCTCACTCCTTTCCCTCTCTCCCCTCTCTTCCTCACTCCTCTT
>NW_020872601.1:366212-368712 GCF_003789085.1 Penaeus vannamei
CTCTCTCTCTCTCTCGCTCTCTTCTCTCTCTCTCTCTCTCTCTCTCTCTCTCTCTCTCTCTCTCTCTCTCTCTCTTTCTTAGATGATAAATATAGTTCTGGGTAAATAAGGTATCTAATAAGATGCAATTGGATCCTGCAATTCCTGCAAGTTACATACTATATATATAATTATCGAATATCTTTCATTGTACATATTTGGATGTGCTCAGAGAAAACGAAATTTGTAGTTTGATAAATCTTTATTATATAACGAAATAATATGCATATACTGTTAACTTCGGAGAAAATATCAGTTAAACAGTGGCTATGCGACCAAAAATATCACAATTGCAAGACTGATTGCATAAAATAATGGAAAATATTTTCTACAAATTCATTTCCTGATATTAAAATAGTGCATCAAGAAAAATACCATTGGCAATGGTAATAATAATTATGTTTATATGTGTTACTAAAAGGAATTATTATGCTTGTTCATTAACAATTTAACATTTATAAAATATCACAGTTCATTATTAGAAACAAATTTTCCGAAATTGGAAACTGTTTATCCCAATATTTTAAATAGCTTGAAACACAATGTCTAGAGAAGCCTTATTTCAACATGAAAACACTCACTGATGTATCATAGAAATACAATTTTCGACGCACCTTTCCTACGAGTATGGTATTTTGACTGTAATCATGTTGGTTGCACTGTCATAGATCGTCGTCACCTGCTTTGGCATACGGGATGGTGATTAAATAGTAATGAAGAGGAACATACTTCGGAAGACCAGACCAGGGTGAGGGAGAGAAAACTCCAGCCAGCACAGCGCGTCAGACAGAGTTGAAGAAGAACCTCTCGAAGCCATAGTCCTCCCACATGGGTCTTGTTCCTTTATTTTGCCTCATCTTGTCGCCGATCTCTCCGTAGAGTTCCCTGAGGTCCATGGTGCGGGCGTGTCTGTTGAGCACTTCGCAGAGGCACTTGACAAACACCGTGCCCGAGGATTTCAGTCTGTGTGCCATGACCCCCTCGATGGCGGCGTGAATGGTGACCATGTCGCAGGGCACTTCCAGGCTGTCCACCTCCCGCTTCTCCATCTGGTCGCCGCGGCAGTAGTTGGTGAAGAAGATCTTTGGCTTCCCCTTCATGTAGGGGCACCCGCGGTTGGTGAAGCTGAAGCGGATCTTGTGGAGACAGATTTCCTGGCCGTCGTTCGCCCTGAAGGTGTAAGGGTCGACGCCGTGGCTCAGGATGAAGATGATCAGCGCATCCACGCTGCTCAGGGCGGCGTTGCCCCGAATGCTCTTGAAGGCCTCGAGCGTCTGCGCCCCCGTCAGGTCTTCAAGGACAAACACATCGTAGCCCATCTTCCTGAAGGTCTCATAGATGTTAATCGAGTCCAATTTGGCGCCCGTTCGCTGGCTTTTCCCTTGGCCCTCGAAGGTGTTGTTGAAGACATAGACATGGCCGCGAGGAGTGGACACCACTGAGTACTTGCGCCTACTTTTGCCATGGCTCGCCCTCTGCTGAAGGAATAGGGGCCGGTTAGATTCGTGTGAGAGAGAGAGGCATAGAGTACATTTATGCATTCCTTTTTACCCAATAATGAATTCTTGCCAACAGATAATGTACGTGTCCATAAATGGCCGGAAACAAACCTGGCTGACAGAAGGATCTTCCGTCTCGCTCGATTTCCGCGTCTGTAGGTCAAGCTCCATTTCCTGTAAGTGGCGACACGTATGAGAGCGAGATACTTATAAGAGTATGCACACATGCATGTATGTATTTATATGTATGTGTATCTATGCATGTGTATGTGTACTTGCTTGTGAGTGTATGTGTGTATGTGATATACATACATATATATATATATATATATATATATATATATATATATATATATATATATATATATATATGTGTGTGTGTGTTGTGTGTGTGTGTGTTGTGTGGTGTGTGTGTGTGTGTGTGTGTGTGTAATATTATGTTTGTGTGTTACTTTTATACCAATATCTTTAATTGGATTATTTCTTATACCTTTTTCTTATGCTTTTTACTTTTCAGATGGTCTGATAGTGTGTAGGAGCTATTGAACCTTTTCTGACAGGCGACGCACGAAAAGGGTTCGGCAATGTTGTCCGTCTGAACCACCAGCTTCTCTCGGAAGACTTTCTCGAGTTCATCCTCCTCCTCGGACGGCGAAGGCTGCTGCTGAACAGAAAGAATACGACTTGAATTTGCGTTCCTGTGCTGCCAAGAGGTCTAGATATGCTTTATTTTCAGCAGCCACATCTCTGATGTTACTAATCTGTTCAAATTGCTGATCTTCACTTGCGGATAACGTGTTTAGCTGTTCTGAGTTTGGGGCGGAGATCAAGAGGCTATAGATTTACCTGATTGGAAGGAGCAACGAAACCTCCTGAGGGTGGTTCTGAGCCCAAAATCGCGGTATATTTCTTTATTTCTTCGTCCGTGATTTTGAACCTTGAGGCTGCAAACGTGGGTGCCG
>NW_020872601.1:387789-397789 GCF_003789085.1 Penaeus vannamei
CCCGACAACATAAAGGAAAATTAATAATCCAGAGGAAGAGAGAAAGACGGTAAACATAATAACATAAAAGTGGAAGCAATAAAGAAGGAGAGAGGCAAGTCACGGGATCCTGTTTAGCGTTTGTTGATTTACAAACATAGATAAAAGAAAAGAGGAAGTGATAAAAGGAAAAAAAACGAAAAAATGATGCAGACTGACAAACGAAAGAGAGAAAAAGAGTGGCTGGAATAAAGATGAAAATACATGGAGGGTGAGAGAGAGAGAGAGAGAGAGAGAGAGAGAGAGAGAGAGAGAGAGAGAGAGAGAGAGGAGAGAGAGAGAGAGAGAGAGAGAGAGAGAGAGAGAGAGAGAGAGAGAGAGAGAGAGAGTAAAACAAGAAAACAGAGACAGGCAGAAACAAACAGACAGACAGACAAGAAGACAAACTAACAGAGATAAGCATATGCTAAAAGTGCAAGAAAAGTTACATATATTTTGAAAAACGAAAGAGAAACATAAGGAGAAACTTGATCAGTGTTTGAGAAAGAAAACACCTTTCTCAACTACATTGGTGACATCCGGTAACATAACCTCCTTTGGTGGAGATGATAAAAGTAATGGTAATAATAGTTACTGCTCTATATAGGATTAACTGATTCAGTCATTTAATAACTTCAATGTCATCTAAGCTAAGAAAGCTAAGAAATTCATAAAAATCTATTCATAACTTTTTGAATTATCTTAACCTACGAACAAACAAATTAACCAACGGAACCAAAGAAAGAGGGAAAGAAAAAGAGAGAGAAATCATGAAATATACGTGAAGGGCAGGGAGAAGACGAGAGGAAGGTCGTATACAAGACACCAAGAACGGAAAGGATAATAAACAAAGATTTGATGAAGGTGGGAGTCAGGGAAGAGCAAGAATGTCGACGCGTGGGTGTGTTATGGAGCCGAAGATGTGGAAGGGAAGGGATATAGATATAAAAAGGAGGATAAAAGAAAGATAGTGAAAATGTAACGGAGAAGGATTCTGGGCGGGCCGTTTTTTTTTCTGTGATTCAGACACACACACACACGCAACACACACACACACACACACCACACACACGCACACACCACGCGCGCGCAAAAACACACAAGCATACACACACACAGGAAACACACACCCATATAATAAAATGAATGAAAATGATTAATAATGAATGTAATAACAAGAATGGTAAATGATTGTTCATAATACACTTAATAGTTTTATAATAACTAATAATGATAAAATAGTACTAGATGAATAATGCTAGTAAAATAATAACAGAAGTGATAATGTTTAGTAAAAATAACAACAGGATAATGATAATGTTTAGTAAAAATAATAACAAAGATACAATAATGTTAGTAAAATCAATAGATGTAATGATCATAATCATGATAATAGCAATAGTAGTAATACATAGCAGTAACAGTAGTAGTTTAGTTGTAGCGAAGGGCACTCATTTGGGTGCTTTCAAGCAGAGACGACTTTGTCTTTTTGTTTGAAGCAGCTGCATGAGGGTAATAACGCCGAGGAAAGCTTAGGTAAAGGGACTTGCCTCATCAAAGGGATCTCTTCGGCGGTTGCTATGGTGAAATTCCTTGACAGTGGCTTTGAATTTGCTGACTAACCGCTATACTCTCCTAAGATGGCACCAACTAGTCTTCTACGTGTTTTGTTGTTGTTGTTGTTGTTGTTGTTGTTTTTGTTGTTGTTGTTGTTGTTGTTTGTTTGTTTGTTTTGTTTGTTTTGTTTTTGTATATATATGTATGTGTGTATTCATTTATTTTTCTTTCTTTTTTTGTATGTATGTCTGTCATTTCTTTTTTTTCTATACATTAAAAGTTTTAAAAAATTTAGTGGAATAACTGTATCAGAACGCTACCAGAGGACCTTTTACCACTAAGATAAAGGCTTTTACAACAGGGGTATATAAGAGCTGCAGCGCCAATGGAAGAACTGAGGACCTCAAAGGAAACTTTATTGAAAAAATCACACACACATGGGCTCATACCGCACGGTCTTGGTTAGACTCCGGCCTTTTCACCCGACCGTCGTGTGTGTGTGTGTGTGTGTGTGTGTGTGTGTGTGTGTGTGTGTGTGTGTGTGTGTGTGGTGTGTGTGTGTGTGTGTGTGTGTGTGCGTGTGTGTGTGTGTGTGTGTGTGTGTGTGTGTGTGTGTGTGTGTGCGCGTGTGTGTGTGTGTGTGTGTGTGTGTGGTGTGTGTGCGTGTGTGTGTGTGTGTGTGTGTGTGTGTTGTGTGTGTGTGTGTGTGTGTGTGTGTGTGTGTCGTGTGTGTGTGTGTGTGTGTGTGTGTGTTGTGTGTGTGTGGTGTGTGTGTGTGTGTGTGTGTGTGTGTGTGTGTGTGGTGTGTGTGTGTGTGTGTGTGTGTGTGTGCGTGCGTGTATGTGGTAGTAGGAGATAGATAGGTGGATAGACATACTTGCGGTAGTAAGGAAAAGAGAGAGAGTGAGTTACTGTGTTCTTCCTCTAATCACATTTAATATTTTCCTTCTATCTATCCTGCACTCTGCCACCCCTAACCCCCTCCCCACCCACCCCCATCCACCCTTCAAAAGCACCAAAGCCAAAGAAGAAAGAAAAAACTTTAATACGAGAATTGGAAAAGAGGACGAAAACACACACACACGAAATCTTCAATAGTGACAAAAGAGGAGGAGGGAGAGAAGATGAAAAAGTGGGAAAGAGAAAGAGAAAGTGAGAGAAGAACGAAAGAGGGAAGGGGAGCAGGGTGGAAGAGAACGAGGGAAGAACACGAGGAGAGGTGCATAAGGAGAGAAGGAAAGAAAAAACGACGGAGAATATTAAAAGGAGTGAGGAAGAAATTTGGGGAAGGTGGACGAGTAGGAGGAAGAAGAAGAGAGGAGGAAGAGAAGAAGAGATGTGTAGGAAGACAGATAAAAGGGGGGAGGGAGAAAACAGTGGAGAAAAATGAAAAGAAGAGAATAAGAAGGAGAGGATAAGCAAAGTGAAAGAAAGGGAGATAAAGGAAGAAGGGAAACGGAAGAAGAAAACGAAGAGAAACTTTTATGAAATAAAAAAGAAGGAAGAGGAAAGGACGCGAATGAGGGAAATAGGAAAAGGGGAAAGGAGGAAAGTGAGGGGGGGGGGAGAAACGAAGGAAAACCGGAGGAAAGAAAAAGAGATGGAAAGGGAACGGATAAGAAAGCCACAAAAATGAATAAAGAGATAGAAGAGAAGAAAAAACGAGGGGAATCATGAAGACTCGTGACAAAAAGAAAGGAAGTAAAGAAAAAAGAAAATGATAAAAGAGGAGATAGATATCCAGAAAAAACGGCAGATGGTTGAAGAACGAAGGGGATAGAGGAAGGGGGATAAAAACGATAAATGGAAGAATAAAGAGAGAGAATGGTCTTTAATAATAATGATGATAATGATAATAATAATAATAATAATAATAATAATAATAATAATAATAATAATAATAATAATAATAATAATAATAATAATAATAATGATAATAATAATAATGATAATAAAATAATAATAATGATAAAAGAATAGGAGAAAGGAAAGTCAAGAATAGAAAAGGGGATAGGGGTCTTTAGAAGGAATGAAAGGGAGAGTAGTAAGAGAATAAGAGAAAATAAGAAAATAGAGAGAGAGTTTAAAAAGGGGAATGAAGTTTAAGAAAGTTTTGAGTAAAGAGGGAAAATGGATAGAAGGAGAGAGAGAGAGAGAGAGAGAGAGAGAGAGAGAGAGAGAGAGAGAGAGAGAGAGGAGAGAGAGAGAGAGAGAGAGAGAGAGAGAGAGAGAGAGAGAGAGAGGGAGAGAGAGGAGGAGAGAGAGAGAGAGAGAGAGAGAGAGAGAGAGAAGAGAGAGAGAGAGAGAGAGAGAGAGAGAGAGAGAGAGAGAGAGAGAGAGAGAGAGAGAGAGAAGAGAGAGAGAGAGAGAGAGAGAGAGAGAGAGAGAGAGAGAGAGAGAGAGAGAGAGAGAGAGAGAGAGAGAGAGAGAGAGAGAGAGAGAGAGAGAGAGAGAGAGAGAGAGAGAGAGAGAGAGAGAGAGAGAGAGAGAAGAGAGAGAGAGAGAGAGAGAGAGAGAGAGAGAGAGAGAGAGAGAGACAGAAAGACAGAAAGACAGAGACAGACAGAGAGAGAAAGAAAGAAAGAGAGAGTCAGAGAGAAAGAGAAAAGTAGAAAAAAAAAGAATAAACAAACCAAAAAGTCTCATAAAAGTTCAAAGAAAGGGAGGAAAAGGCGAAAAAAGACCAGAATAAAGCCGCGGCGCCAGGGAGAGGGACAAAGGGCGTCGAGAAAGGGCTCAGGTGGCGGCGTTTGTCCCCAGAAAGGAGCGGAAGCTGGGGGCGTTAAGGAGGCGAGGGAGCTCCGGCGGGGAAACACTCTCTTCGGCGGCTGTAAACTCCATCGAGACGCCACTAACTGTCGCCCGCCTAACGAATGACGTCACGAGCCTGGCCGTTGGATCATGCTGACCTCCTCTCCTCCCTCCTCTCCCCTCCCTCCTCCTCCTTCCCCTCTATCCTCACTCTCCTCTCCTCCCTTCTCTCTTCCCCTCCCCGCCTCCCCTCCCTCCTCCTCTTCCCTTCCTCTCTCTCCCTCCCCCAGCCTCTCTCCTCTATATCCTCACTCTCCCTCCTCCTTCCCTCTTCCCCTCTCCGCCTCCCTCTTCTTCTACACACCTAACCTTGGGATTTTAATTCCTCTCTCCCCTCCCCTCTCCTTCCTCTACACTCCCCTCCTCCCCGGGTTTAATTCAATTTAATTCAGATTCTCCCCCCCCCTCCAGTCTTGATTCTCTCCCTTTTCTTCTCCTTAATCTTTACTTCTTCTTCCTTTCTCTTCTTCCTGACTTTCTTTTCCTTAATTCTTCTATGTATCCCCTCCTCCTTTATCGTTAATTACCCCCCTCCTCCTCTCTTCCACTCTTCTCCTTATCCTTCCCTCTTCTCCCCTCGCCTCCTCTTTCCCCGTAATTCCCTGTCCCCTGCCTTAATTCTCTCTCCTTCTCTCCCCGATCTTTAATTATCTCCCCTTTTTCTCCCCCCCCCCATTTTAATTCTTGCTCATTACTTCTGCTGTTCATTTTAGTGATATATGTATCTTATTTCAATTATCATTATCACCATCATCATACTCACCATCATCATCTTCATCATCATCATCATCATCATCATTTTCATCATCATCATCATCATCATCATCTTCATTTTTCACCCTCATCATCGTCATTATCATAACTATTATTGTTATTATTGGTTTACATTCCCCCACTCTATATCTCTCTTTCTTAATAACTGTTCTTTCTCTTACATTTTAATAGAAATTAGTTATTAGTTGTATTTTTCTTTCTCACATTTTCTATTATATATTTCTTCCTGATTTTCGTCTCTGACATATCTATTTATTTTATTTCCTATTTCTTGATATGTTTAATCTATGTCTCTCTTCTCTTCCTCCTTCATATTCCACTCTTTATCACAATTCTCTCACCCATGTCTCTCGTTAAGTGAATGTATGTAAAATAGAAGTAAAAGTTTCAAAGATTGATTTAATTTGTTGAAATAATGAAAGTATGATAGAATAGGAAAGAGAATTTGACACAGGTAAAAGACACAGAAACAGACATAGAAATAGACATAGATAGACGAAGTACAAACATATAGATAACTTGTATATCCCATTCTGTTGTATAGGAGAAAGGGAGAAAAGGCGAAGAGAAAGAAGAAGAATAAGGAAAAGGAAGAAAGGAGGAGAAATAAGAAGACGAGGAGTGGAAGGAGGGGTAAAGGGCAAGAAGAAAGAAGACCATGATGAGGAGGAAGAAAGGATATAAAATGAAGAAAGAGAAAGAAAAATCGAGAATAATAAGAAGAACAAACAAGAGAGGAAAACAACAACAAATAAGAGGAGAAAAATTGCAAGGAACTGCGAGAAAGGGGGGAGGAGGGAGGTAAGCCATCCCCCCCCTTTCCCTTCCCTCCCCTCCTTCCTTCCGCTCCCCAAAACTGTCCATTAAGGAGATCAGGAAGGGGGTTCCGATAGCCTTTACGTCAGATTTAGGAAGGGAGGAAGGAGGGAGAGGAAGAGATGGAGAGAGAGAGAGAGAGAGAGAGAGAGAGAGAGAGAGAGAGAGAGAGAGAGAGAGAGAGAGAGAGAGAGAGAGAGAGAGAGAGAGAGAGAGGGGGGGGGGAGAGAAGAGGAAAGAGATGGAGAGAGAGAGAGAGAAAAAAGAGAGAGAAGAGAAGAAGAGAGAGAGAGAGAGAGAGAAAGAGAATAAAGAGAGAGAGCGAGAAAGCAAGAGAGAGAGAAATAGAAAATAAAGAGAAAGAGCTAGAAAGCAAGAGAGTGAGAGAGAGAAAATAAAGAGAGGAAGAGAGAAGGGGGGGAGGGAGCGGTAGAGATGAAAGGGGTAGGAGAGTCGGAGAAAAGACAAAGTGGCGAGAGACTGTGTGTAAGAGTTATAACAGAAAGACAGACGTGTTTGTCTGTGTATGTGTGCGTGTTGTGTGTGTGTGTGTGTGTGTGTGTGTGTGTGTGTGGTGTGTTGTGTGTGTGTGTGTGTGTGTGTGTGTGTTGTATGTGTTTGTATGTGTGTGTGTGTGAGAGAGAGAGAGAGAGAGAGTTGACAGATAAATCATGCAGAGGGAGAGAGAATTAGAATGAGAGAAAGGGAAAGAGAAACAGACACAAAAGGTACAAAAGAGCAAATATCAAAACTCGATGCTTTCGTTAACTCTAGCCTGTTTCCTGTATTCCTGCATCCACCCATTTCATTTTCAACTTTATTTTTGAGTCTGTCAGACTATTAAGAAAAGTATTTGCTGTGAGACTTTTCTTAATCGTCTGCCAGACTCAAAGACAAAGGTGCGTCACTTCGGGAACTTTTGTTAACACACTAGTTTCACTTTCTGTTCCGGTTGCCAAGGAAAATATTAGTAATAAGCACGCACGTAACAAAACAAAATAAATAAATAAAATAATAATAATAATAAGAAGAAGAAGAAGAAAAAAAAAGAAGAAAAAGAAAAAGAAAAAGAAAAGAAGAAAACAAGTATGATAAATGAAAGAAACATTTATATCTTTGATATAAACAGGCGAGAGAAATAATTAAATAATTTTGGTATCGAAGTCTGGCATCCATACACAGGACATCCAAATGTGACCCTTGTTACCCTATGCAATAATGCCGTTGATGAAGGTCAAAGATCGACCTGCGTTGCATCATCTCTCTCACAATAAGAAGGAAATTTAATGTTTGTTTACCTTATTTCCTTCATAAAGTTTCAGATACACACTCACTAGTAATGCGAAGGTGAAAGTATGCGTATGATTATTTGCGCCGTGTGTGTGTGTGTGTGATTGTGTATGTGTGTGTTTGAGTGTGCGTGTGTGTGTGGCTAAGTGTGTGTGTGTGTGTGTGTGTGTATGTGTGTGTGTGTGTGTGTGTGTGTATGTGTGCGTGTGTATTTGTGTGTGTGTGTGTATGTGTTGTGTGTGTGTGTGTGTGTGTGTGTGTGTGTGTGTGTGTGTGTGTGTGTGTGTGTGTGTGTGTGTGTGTGTGTGTGTGTGTGTGTGTGTAATTGTGTATGTGTGTGTTTGAGTGTGCGCGTGTGTGTGCTAAGTGTGTGTGTGTGTGTGTATGTGTGTGTGTGGTGTGTGTGTGTGTGTGTGTGTGTGTGTGTATATGTGTGTGTGTGTGTGTGTGTGTGTGTGTGTGTATGTGTAATTGCGTATGTGTGTGTTTGAGTGTGCGTGTGTGTGTGGCTAAGTGTGTGTGTGTGTGTGTTGTGTGTGTGTGTGTGTGTGTATGTGTGTGTTGTGTGTGTGTGTGTGTGTGTGTGTGTGTGTGTGTGTGTGTGTGTGTGTGTGTGTGTGTGTGTGTGTCTTTGATAATGTATGTTCATGTGCATGGGGATAATGATGATAAAAGAGATAATGACATAAAAACATCAGCGCCAGCAAAAATTATGTCAGCAACAATAAAAAGGAAATATAATGTGGTGATGGTGAGGATAATGACGTTGGTAATAACAGCAATATCTTTATCACAATCATCATCATCATCATTATTATCATCATTATCATCATCATCATCCTTATAATGCTGCTGCTGATGATGATGATGATGATAATAATATCAACTGAAACAATTGTATTAAAATATATATATATATATAATAATAGTAGTAGTAATGTAAATAATGATAATAATAATAACGATAACAGCAATAATAATGAAAATAACCATAAAACATGCATAGCAATAATGACAACAACAATAATAATAATGAAAACTATTATGAAAATAACAATAACAGTATAAATAATAATGATGATGATGGTGATGATGATAATAATGATAATTATAATGATGATGATGGAGATGATAATAACAAATAATGATAATGATAATAATGTTGATGCTGGTGATGGTGATATCGATAAAATTTTATATAGTGATATTGGAAACAAGGTAAACTATCACCAGAGTCATTACCCTAATACCCAGTATCATTAACTATTAGCAAGGAAATACCTGCACCATAATTATTTCTCCTTGGTCCTTCGAGTAAATTCCAAGAGGAAACTTTTCAACCCCTAATGACCGAAGCCACACTGCTCCCGAGAACGAAAAGGGCGAATTTAACGGCTACGCAACATAACTTTCTTCCTAATGAGGCCAAGTCTCGAGTAATTACCTCCTGGCGTGGCCATTGTCCACCGTTCCTGGAGATAAACAGTGTCATTGTGTTTCTTATTTCGGCGAGTCACGTGATTCCGGGCGCCATGTTTGTGTAGGGGTAACTTTCCTATAAGGGATTATGAGTTTTTCTGAGTCTCCCCGTTCAGTGAGACAAATGATTATGGGCGCTATAGTTGTAATGAGGATAATGCGTGTATTCCCTTCTCTATTCCAGGAGGAGATAAAAGAATTTCACTGTGTTTCTTATTTTCGTGACACGAGTGGAATTCAGCGCCATATTTGTATAGGGGGTATTGTGTATATCTTCTTTCAGTGATGAGAAAAACGAGAATCTTCTAATATATCCGAGAATCTCTTATTCACAATATCCCTTCTGTTTTATCATTCCTGATTCTATCTCTTTTTATGAGGAATTTCACCGAAGAACGCTATTTGAGGAGCCAGTTTTGTATAGGGATATTTACTTCTCTCTACTCCAGTACTTAGGAAAAAAACGGCAATTGCTTATTAGAAATTCTTATTGGTAACTTCTTTTATTCGGGTGGGAAGGGACTCCATCGATTTTTTTTTCTTTCTTTCTTTTGTTATGAAAGATTTCACGAGAGCCTTGTAACATTCGGGATGTCTTTTAACATTTCAAATATTCTTTTACGATGTAGAAGAGGGAGAACGTATATATATGAAATTCTCGACCATCCTTTTATCCTTCATTGCCGTTCTTCTTTTTCAGCTAAGTAGGATGACCACCATTGCGGGTGGCCATGATTATATGGGTTACTACGTACATTTTTTTTTGTGTGTGTGTGGGGGGGAGAAAATTAGAAATGAGCAGCGTTTGGAGGTCATTCTATCCTCCATTATTCTCTGCATTTGGTTCTGATATTTGTGTTTATCATGATGATAACAACTGTTTATAATGCTCTCATGATGAATGGCAAAACACTCCACCATGTTGAGGCAAACCTTTTGTACACAGAATACTTTTACTGAAAAATGAGACTGCAAACTAGATTTTTGGCACTGTGTCCACATTCCAGTTGGATACGCCATTTTTGGTCAGGGTAGTGCGTAGGGGAGACACATTGTTAATTCTCCCATTAATATTATCAATATTGGCATTTTCATTATCATCATCAATATCATCACCATTGCCCTCATCATCACCACCATTGTCATCATTATCATCAACAGTATCATCACCATCATCATCAACAGCATCATCATCATAATCATCACCATTGTCATTAGCATTATTATCAGCATCACTATCATCATCCCCACAATT
>NW_020872601.1:405289-407789 GCF_003789085.1 Penaeus vannamei
ATGATAGGATGTAGGAATCACATTGAAATTATAAAATATCTTAAAATCATAATTTGTTATGAAATAACGTATATACGTATTTTTTTTTCAAGACCTTCGATGTTCCAGTCGAGAGCTCAAGACATCAGCTGTATTTCCTACCCCCTACCCCTACCCCCCACCCCCGAGATGACTTATTTAGATTTAGGTTGTTGTTATTTTGGTTGTAAGGATAATGTTCTTTTCACAAATATTACCAGAAGTGTTTTTTGTGGCGGCATGTTTACTTTTGGCTATAGAAACAGAGCTGTAGTGCTCCACCGCCCTATAATGAGGCGTCTTTAATGATACCCTTGTAGGCCTACAGTTCAATATCTTACATCAGTTAGGAATAGTAAAATAGTAATTTTTAAACTCTTGTTAAAGTATAAGTTATTTTTTGTATAAAAGTATAAGGTTGATATAGTATAGTATAAAGTACTTTTAAAACCTTTCGCCAATGCTGGCGTTCGCCTGGCGAACATCTGAGTGAGGGAGGCCTTACTTTTAAACTAAGGCAGGTGTTCGCCAGGCCTGGCGAACGAAAGGGATCGCCAGGCGCTAACATCTTGGATTCCTGCTAAATCTAGCGCTTCGGCGAATGAAAAAAAAAAAAAAAAAAAAAAAAAAACGCGAGAAAAAGCAAAAGGTTTTAAAAGTACGGGCCATAAAGTTAACCTTGTTATAGTATAAAGTGTAGTATAGCATAAAGTATAAAGTTAATTTTGTTATAGTATAAAGATATTTTCAACTTCTTTGTTATAGCATAAAGTTAAATTTTAACTCCTTTGTTATAGTATAAAGTGAGACTATTGCGGAAACATTTTCGTCTTCTCTCGAGGTTAGTAATTAAGTTTAGGTTATGTTATGTGCACTGCAGATGTAAACAAATTTGCGCTACATTTAGCGGGAATGCAAGATGTTAGCGCCTGGCGAACGTTGGTTTTAAAAGTAAGGCCTCTCTCACTCAGAGGTTCGCCAGGCGAAGCTTCGCCTGGCGAACGCCAGCACTGGCGAAGGTTTTTAAAGTACGGCCCTTAGTGCCTGGCGATCCCTTTCGTTCGCCAGGCCTGGCGAACACCTGCCTTGGGTTTAAGGCCCGTACTTTTAAAACCTTTCGCCAGGGCTGGCGAAAGGTTTCGCCGGGCGATCCGGAATTTCGTACTTTTAAAATCATGCCTGGCGAACGTTCGCCAGGGCTGGCGAAAGATCATATTGGAACAGCCTGGTGAAGCAAAGGCGTGAGAGCTGTTTGAATACCATTTTCTTGCTTTCAAGTTATAAATTAGTAACATATTTGTATATGATATGATGTAGGAATCACATTGAAATCATAAAATATCTTAAAATCATAATTTATTATGAAATAACGTATATACGTATTTTTTTCAAGACCTTCGATGTTCCAGTCGAGAGCTCAAGACATCAGCTGTTTTTCTACCCCCCTACCCCTACCCCCCACCCCCGAGATGACTTATTTAGATTTAGGTTGTTATTTTGGTTGTAAGGATAATGTTCTTTTCACAAATGTTACCTGAAGTGTTTTTTATGGCGGCATGTTTACTTTTGGCTGTAGAAACATAGCTGTAGTGCTCCATCGCCCTATAATGAGGCATTTCTAATGATACCCTTGTAGGCCTACAGTTCAATATCTTATATCAGGAATAGTAAAATAGTAATCTTTAAACTCTTCTGTTAAAGTATAAAGTTATTTTTTTGTATAAAAGTGTAAAGTTGATATAGTATAGTATAAAGTACTTTTAAAACCTTTCGCCAAAGCTGGCGTTCGCCTGGCGAAGCTTCGCCAGGCGAACATCTGAGTGAAGGAGGCCTTACTTTTAAAACCTAGGCAGGTGTTCGCCAGGCCTGGCGAACGAAAGGATCGCCAGGCCTGGCGAACGAAAGGGATCGCCAGGCGCTAACATCTTGGATTCCTGCTAAATCTAGCGCTTCGGCGAATGAAAAAAAAAAAAAAAAAAACGCGAGAAAAAGCAAAAGGTTTTAAAAGTACGGGCCATATAGTTAACCTTGTTATAGTATAAAGTGTAGTATAGCATAAAGTATAAAGTTAATTTTGTTATAATATAAAGATATTTTCAACTTCTTTGTTATAGCATAAAGTTAAAATTCAATTCCTTTGTTATAGTATAAAGTGAGACTATTGCGGAAACAACATTTTCGTCTTCTCTCGAGGTTAGTAATTAAGTTTAGGTTATGTTATGTGCACTGCAGATGTAAACAAATTTGCGCTAGATTTAGCGGGAATGCAAGATGTTAGCGCCTGGCGATCCCTTCGCCAGTATATATAATATATATATATATATATATATATATATATTATATATATATATTATATATATTTTTATAAATACTATTATTATAATAATATAATATAATATAATATAATATTTATTATATTTAAAATTTATATTATTAAAATTATATTATTAAAAATTAAAAATTATATTATTAAAAATTATAT
>NW_020872601.1:410289-415289 GCF_003789085.1 Penaeus vannamei
TGAGATTTAGATAGCCATAGTCCACATTAGCTTTTCACTTATGCTTGTATATTGGTTGTTGAATTCATTAGTATGGATGGGGTCAGTGATTTCTTTCTCATTTATTTGTACTTTGATTTTTGTTTGTTATTCCTGTGAAGATCATCGCCTAGAATTTGACATATCTTCTTTGTATCATCTGCACTTTGCTCAAGCTTCATTTTGTAATTTTCTGCCTTTGTCTTCCGCATTGTTTGTTTTAAGCGGTTGCGCAGTAGGAGAGTGGCCATTTAGTATATTTCTTTTGATTTGTTTTTCTTGTTTCTTCTTCCGTATGTAATGTATGGTTAACTGAAGGATTTGAATTTTAGTGACACATTTTAATGGGAAGAATCTTTCTAAAAGAAGATAAAAAGACTAAAGAAATTTTCATAAGCAACTTCGGGATTGCGAGAAGCAAATCCAATTCAACATATTTCAGTAAGGTGACTTTTAAAATTGTTTATGTAGAATTCGTTATAGTCTCGATAGTAAAATGTTTTATCGGTTTCAGGTTCATTATGAAATTCAAGGTTAAAAGTGCTAAAAACAGGAAAATGGTCTGCTATGTTGCAATGTATAACCCCACGCTTTTGATTTTGTTAAAAAAAAATTGTCCAGACAAGATCAATTAGGGAGGCAGAGTTTCCTTGTACAGGGGGTCCTCGACTTACGACGGAGATTCGTTCCTACGATGGCGTTGTAACCCGAATTTTGACGTAAGTCGGAACACATAAATACAGTACACGTACGTACATACATACGCACCAAAGTCACTCACATATGTTGATGCAGTATCTATACATGTATTGAAGATATAATCTACAACAAAACAAGACACTTCTATGACGTACAAGAAAACATACCTAGGGCTAAAGGAACACATGGAAGACAAACTAAATATTGTGCATGATCTCTAGCGTCGCATCCACGAAACGCCGGAAGTCGAGACCGTCGTAAACCAAGGACCCCTGTACTCTAGTAGCCTCAGTGACTGCTTAGAAAAAGAGTAGATACGGTTTCCCGAACTTTGTTATCAGAGTCGACCTTGAGGAGATCTAGGTTAAAATCCCCACTGATGAGACGCATCTCGTTTTCTTGTGAGACTGTCTCGATTATGAGCAGAATCTATTCCAGAGAAAGGGAAAAGTTACTTTTGGGGCGCCCATACAGTTGACCAATCAGTCAGCTCTCGTCGTTAATAGATACTTCAGAAAAAAATAACGATAAAATCTTCTTGAAAAGATATATCAGCTCTACCACGAGAGGAAAATCTATCGAATATAGAGGTGCGAGAAGTATGCGTGGTAGTCGGGGAGTGTGAAGAGGTGTTGAATGTCTTGAGAGAGTCCTGTTTCAGAAAAGCCTATCACATCAAACTATTAGGATGTAAACATTGCAAAGTAAATTCATCAAAATGATTAGGTAGGCTATAAAGCTATGGCTGATAACATATGAATAAGTATTATATGCACTGTTAGAAGTAATACAATCAGGAAAAAATTAATAACATTTTGGATTTATCACGTTAAGTAAGTCAGACAGGAAATTATCTGCTCCTAGAGAATTACAAGAATTAAAACGGCGTCGGTTTCAACATAATGAAACGTTCTTGATTCTAGTACTTCTATGCTAGCAACCTGGGCGCCATAATCAGAATTAAAGGAGAGAGAGAGAGAGAGAGAGAGAGGGGGGGGGGGGGGGAGACTTTACGACAACAATCACTACCCAGAAGAAAAATGATGAAATCCAAAGCACTATTTCTCACACCATGAAAAAAATAGCTTGTCCTTCTCCTCTTTAGGCTTATTACAACTTTGTTGATTAAGGTGAACAGTTTGGTTCGTTACTTAATTTAGGAAAACAGATTTAAAAGCGATTTGAGAGAAAATAAGGAATTTTTTGCATTGAAATTCATAAGGAACATTATTATGATAATTTTTACTCTGTTAACATACTCCAGGTTTTAAGCATCAATGCGAAATGACAAAGGAAGTAAACACTGAATTTTTTTTGACGTAATAATGACACTCGATACTGCCCTATTTTGACATCCTTCTTGTTAGCATGTCATTGCAATTATACTACAATTATATCTTTTTGAACGTGTTTTGAGGTGAATGTATGTGAGTGATATGGGAATATTAGGAAAATTATAAAAAAAAGAAGAAATGAATGAGAGAAAGGGAATTCTCTAATTACAGAGGGGAGTGTCATATCCACCACAAAATCATTTTTATTTGAAGGTAAGATGATAAAACTTTGATATTCTTACATCTACAGAAAAAAAGTTTGTTACTCTGTATAACCACAGTCGTAGATAGACAGAGATAGATATAAGATAGAGATAGATAGATACACAGTGAGAGAGAACACGAGAGAAAACAAGGAAAAGGGGAAACAAAATATACTTAACTCAATAAAAATTATAATAATAATAAAATAAAAATGGGCCTACGTGTGATTCCACACTTGGCATGGAGAGAGCAAGCACTGTGAGGGAGATGGGGGAAGCAATGAAAGAGAGAGAAAGAGAGTGCACTATGAGAGAGAGGGAGAGAAGCAATGAAAGAGAGAGAGAGGAGAAGAGAGAGAGAGAGAGAGAAGAGAAGGGAGAAGAAGCAGAGATGAGAGAGAAGAGAGAGGAAGCAATGAGGAGAAAAAAAAAGATAGCTAGAGAGAGCGAGAGAGAGAGAGAGAGCAAGCCCTCCATAATCCCCTCTCCTCTCTCTCTCTCTTCTCTCTCTCTCTCTCTCTCTCTCTCTCTCTCTCTCTCTCTCTCTCTCTCTCTCTCTCTCTCTCTCTCTCTCTCTCTCTCTCTCTCTCTCTCTCTCTCTCTCTCTTCTCTCTAATCACCCCTCAAGGATGCGTAAACAAAACAAAAAGCAAAACTATAAATTGACAGTTTAACTGTAGTGTGCTTCCCTCAAAGAAAAAAATGAGGATAATGATAATAACGATAATAGCAATAAAAGTAAGGATTATGATAATAGTAATATGAAGACAATAATGAAAATTATAGTAATCAAATGTGTGCTATGCGAGTGATTTTATATATTGTGTATATATGCACCAATTTCCGTTCGATTCTGCACCAAAATGAACTGACTTCAACTTCGGTCCACGTAACGTCAACGAGAAAAGATTTGAAGTTCAAAGCCTCTTGAGTATATATTTTTTCAGGCGTAGATGTCAAGGTAACGGGGTGGCAACACATGCAGAATTATAGTATACATAACTGTTGCTGAAGATAACGATAACATTATTTATTTATTCATTTATGTATCTTATTTTATTCATTTATTTATCTAGTTTTAATTATTTATCTGTGTATCTTATCTTATCTTATTTATCTATCTATCTATTTATTTACTTATTTATCTTATTTATTTATCTATTTATCTTATCTCATCTTATTTATCTTATCTTATTTACTTATTCATTTATTTATTTTTTTATTCATTATCAGTATCACCATTACTGCCATGACATTTCTTAGCATTACCATTATTATTGTTGTTGTTATAACACGAGCAATTTCAAATTTCACTAATTTCAAAAATTTACTAAATCTTTCCTGAAGGCATTTGTAAGTAGTGTGACTAATAGTTCAGAAGAAGAAAGGATTTGCACATGACATGATTCAGCAATTAATTAAAATTCTTAATGTTTCTTATTTTGGAAAGAATAATGCAAATACATGTCAAGCATCGTCATCATCATTCAATCTTTCATCTTTATCATCATCATTATCATTATCATCATCATCATCATCGTCATTATCAACTTTTTCATTATCATCATCGTTATCATTATAATCTTAATCATCATTATCATTATCATTATCACCATCATCATCCGCATCCTCATCATTATCATCATCATCATTATCATTATCATCTTAATCATCATCATCGTTATCACCATCATCATTATCACTATCGTCATCATCAACATTAAAACTATTTTCCAAAAAGCAAAGCGATCAAAATAGATGATCGTCAAAATCGCAATGTGAACGTATAAAAGAAAAAAAAAAAGACGAAAAGTAAAAATGAAAAAAGGAAGAAAGTTTTTGGATTTTAAGCCTTTTTATCCTGAAAATTTCCGTCAGCGATTCCCCATCCTCTCAGCGCCAGGACAACAGCGTCAGCATCAGTATCCAATATATAAGATGCTGCATCGAAAATCCGTCCTTTTCGTGACAGCTATAACTGAAATGGCGTTAATATTTAGTGCTGCAGTTCCATTATCAGTATTGTTATCGTTATCATTATCATATATATGTGCATGTATGTATGCATATAAGAATGTATATATGCAAATGTTCAAATGCACACACATACACACACACATCTCTCTCTCTCTCTCTCTTTATAATATATAACATTATATATATATGTTGCCATGTGTGTGTGTGTGTGGTGTGTGATATATATATATATATATATATATTATATATATATATATATTATATATATATATTATATATTATTATATATTAATTTTTTTTTTTCGTGATCCTTCCCTGTACTTATAAAATGTTATGTTTATATCAGTCGGATCCTTTTAGTTTAAGTAAACAATCATCGACAGACACTTACGTTAGGTGTTGTTCAAGTGAATAAAACATGTAGTGCGAGAAAGAGCACTTCATTAATGGCTCTGGATGAGGAGAGCATAACATGCTTGTTAAGAGAGGAGAGAGAGAGGGAGAGAGGAGAGAGGAGAGAGAGAGAGAGAGAGAGAGAGAGAGAGAGAGAGGAGAGAGAGAGAGAGAGGAGAGGAGAGAGAGAGAGAGAGAGAGAGAGAGAGAGAGAGAGAGAGGAGAGAGAGGAGAGGGAGAGAGAGAAGAGGAGAGGAGAGAGAGAGAGAGAGAGAGAGAGAGAGAGAGAGAGAGAAGAGATGAGAAGAGAAGAGAGAGAGAGAGAGGAGACGAGAGAGAGAGAGAGAGAGAGAGAGAGAGAGAGAGAGAGAGAGAG
>NW_020872601.1:420289-422789 GCF_003789085.1 Penaeus vannamei
ACGAAGAAAGCCTCAGAAATGTCAAAGCCATCTATCTGGGATTATGATAATTATAATGATCATTATCATTATTATCATTTTTCTATCATGATTGTTATGTTGAAAATTAATTATAGTAATCATAATGATCATTATCATTATCATCATTATAATTATCATCATTATCATCATCATTATAATTATCATCATTACTATAACCATTGTTATAGTAATAATATAATAACAATAAGATTATAGATGATGCCAATTTCATCTTGATTACTGAATTTCTTCACCTGCAGTATCATACGTATTATCGTTATCATTATTATTGCTGATATTACCATTACCATTAATAGCATCTCTAATAGTTTGGCTATTACATCTATATCCTTATCGTAACGTCAATCCTAATTACAACATTAAGGATAACGACAAGCATTTTAAAAACGTAAAATGAGATATCCTGCATCTTTTACAGACTGTCTATTCATCCTATTACAAAGAACCGTTTAGTCTCCACTATTAAAGGTATCATAAGACTTTTAAGCACTCGCTCGTAGTGGCACTCTCTCCTCTTGGCACTCGGGTACTGCTGCTTAAAGATGCCAAAGGGTTTTTAATGTAGGGGAGGGGGGGAGGGGAGGGGAGAGGGAGAGGGAGGGAAGGGGGAGGGAAGGGGAGGGGAGAGGGGGGGAAGGGGGAATGGGAGAGGAGGGAGGGAGGGAAGGGGAGGGAAGGGGAAGGAGGAGAGGGACAGGGAGGGAGGGAGGAGAGAGGCAAGGGGAGGGGAGGGAGAGAGGTGGGAAGGAGAGAGGGAGGGAAGGGAAGGGAGGGAGGGCGGGAGAGAAGGGGAGAGGGAGGGAGGGAAGGAAGTAGAGGGTGGGGTGATAAGATGGTTAGGGAGGGACACTCAAAGAGGAGAGGTGGCTTAGTAAGAAAGGGAGAGGGGAGGCAGAAAGAAAAGGAGAGAGGCGGGGATAGTGAGAAAGTGGGGAAGAGAAGTAGTAAGAGACAGGGAGAAAGGTGATTATAGTGAGGAAGTGTGGAAGGGTCAAGGTCGTGGGTAGTAAAAGAGAGAGAGAGAGAGAGTGAAAGGGATGGTGAGAAAACGAGCACGGGTTAAAGCTGTAACAAGGAGGTATGGGTGGGAATAGTGGAAAGGTGATAAATGATAGAATAGTGAGAAAGTGCGGATAGAGATAGAAAAAAAGGGTGAAGGGATGCAATTATGGAAAAAGGGAAGGGAATAAAAAAAGAAGGGAGAGGGAGATAGCATGATAATGTGGAGGGATGAAGATAGTGAGAAAGGGGGGATGGAGGAGGTGATGGGGACGCTGAGCAAGGGAGGAGGGGGAAAGGGAGAAAGGTCTATAGGAAGGAAGAAGAAAGGGACGGCAACTACACTAAAGGATTCTGCGTTTTAATCTTGGGGACCATTGTCAAGAGGCGCTGAAAGAAGGGGGAGGAGAAGAGAGGGAGAGGGATAAGGAAAGAGGGCGAGAGAAAGGCTGTCAGCGAAGGAGGAGGGGGAAGGGAGGAAAGAAGGAAACAGAGAGCACGAGAGAGGAAGGGAGAAAGGGAGAGAGAGAGAAAGAGCGAGAGAGGGAGGGAGAAAGAGAGAGGGAGAGATAGAGAGACAGAACAACAGACTGACAGAGAGAGGGAGAGACAGAGACAGACAAGGACAAAGAGAGAATGGGAAGGAAGTGGAGAAGAAACAAGGGAAGCAAATGGGAAGAAATAGCGAGTAAGAGAGAGATAGACACAGATATGAATCTATATACAGAGGGAGAGGAGGCGAGAAGAGAGAAAGGGAGAAAGGTTCAGAAAGATATGGAAAGAGGACAGACAATAAGAGCGAAAAAGGGAAAGGAAGATGAAAGAGGTAGTAATGAAAATGTAGGGATTTTTTTTTTTTCATATCCATTTATAGTTCACGCTTAAAGGATTGAGCCAAAGACGCTTATAGTTTCGGTATGTAGTGCAGATAAGCCTAGAAGGAGGAATATATATATATATATATATATATATATATATATATATATATATATATAATATTATATATATATATATATATATATATATATATATATATATATATATATATATATATATAATATAGAGATAGATGATAGATTAGATAGATAGATAGATAGATAGATAGATAGATAGATAGAGAGATAGAATAGATAGATAGATAGATTATAGATATAGAGATAGATCTACTTGCCTCTATGCGTCTGTATATCCTATATCTATGTCTGTTTCCCTGCCCCCCCCCCTCTCTCATTCTTTTTTCTCTCACTTCCTCTCTGTCACTGTTTCTATCTTTTTCCTTCGTTTTATTCTCTCTCTCTTTCTATTCTCTTCTCTCTCTCGTTTTTCTCTCCGCTCTATCTCTCTCTCTTCTATTTGTCTATCTATCTCACCCCCTATCTATCTATTTATCTATATATCTATCTATCTCCTCCCCTCTCTTTCTCACATACTTTCATTCTCTCCTATTCCCAGACCTTCT
>NW_020872601.1:435289-445289 GCF_003789085.1 Penaeus vannamei
AGAGAGAGAGAGAGAGAGAGAGAGAGAGAGAGAGAGAGAGAGAGAGAGAGAGAGAGGAGAGAGTAGAAGAATAAGGTAAACAGACAGACAGAGAGAGAGAAAGAGGAAGGGAGAGAGAGAGAGAGAGAGAGAGAGAGAGAGAGAGAGAGAGAGAGAGAGAGAGAGAGAGAGAGAGAGAGAGAGAGAGAGAGAGAGAGAGAGAGAAGTCAGTAACGAACACAACGATGCAACTATACCCCCACCCCCACCCCACCCCCAACAACCACACACACACATCTCCGCCCTCTCCGCCCCAACCGCAGCCTCAGAACCCAAGGAAAACCAAATCTCAAGACATTGAATGATGTATGACGATGCATAATTAAGGACGTAGAGGCGGCCATTGTGAAACCTGCCTACCCGCTGCCGAGGAGGTAAGGGAAGCGACCGACCTCCAAACTAAATAAAAAAGATAAGTTATCAAACATTCACGCCTCTAATGGATTTCGCCCATAGTTTGTTGCAGTGATAGGCCCCTGGAACATGTCTCCTACACGTTTGGAGGAGGAGAGGAGAGCAGAGGAGTAGACGGGAGTGGGAGGAGAGGAGGGCTGGTTAGGCTTGGGATATCCTGGGTGTGTTTTCCCTTTGTGTCTGTTTGTCTGTCTGTCTGTTTGTTTGTCTCTCTCTCTCTCTCTCTCTCTCTCTCTCTCTCTCTCTCTCTCTCTCTCTCTCTCTCTCTCTCTCTCTCTCTCTCTCTCTCTCTCTCTCTCTCTCTCTCTCTCTCCTCTCTCTCTCTATCTGTCTGTCACAATCTCTAGCTCTCTTACTCTCTTCTCTGTCTCTGAATCGCAATTTAATATGTGAATTATCTATTTCAGAGTTTCATATTGAATCGGATAATTGTCTGAAGTTTCTTGGTTTTGTTCTCTCTCTCTCTCTCTCTCTCTCTCTCTCTCTCTCTCTCTCTCTCTCTCTCTCGTCTCTATCTCCTCTCTCTCTCCTCCCCCTCCTCTCTCTCTCTCTCTCTCTCTCTCTCTCTCTCTCTCTCTCTCTCTCTCTCTCTCTCTCCCTCTCTCTCTCTCTTCTCTCCTCTCTCTCTCTCTCTCTCTCTCTTCTCCTCCTCCTGCCTTCCTTTCAGTCACGAAATGAACTCTCCGGGCCGTCATCTGCAAACTTTCTCGAATTTTCCCCAAGCAGTGGTCCCCCCCCACCTGTCCCCTGCACTCCCCGCTCCCCTCTTCCCCCCTGTCACTCCCCCTCCCCTTCCCCCTCCCCCTATCTCTTCCGCTCTCCTCTGACCCTCTGCCCCCCCCACTCCCCCTTTTCCTCTCCTCCCCCTCCTCTCTTACCCTCCACCCGCCCCATCACCCCCCCCCTCATATCACACCCCGCCTATCACCTCCCTATCATCCCCCCCCCCCCCCGCCCACTCTTAACGGTGGTTCGATCAGGCCCGAGAAACCTCGCCGCTTCTCTTACGCCCACTTTGCAACCTCCCCTCTCCCCTCTCCCCACCCCACACTCTACCCCCCCCCCCATCCTCTCCTCGTCGCTACAGTCACCTAACAAACTCTTTCTCTTTCCCCTCTCCCCCCCCCATTCTACCTCCCGATACCCTCCTGATACCCCCATCACAAAATTCCCATCCTCAACCCCCCCACCCTCCAACCTACCCCCCTACCTCCTTATACCCTGCAGTTGCCTCTACCCCCCCCCGCCCTCCTACCCTTCTTCCTCTATCCTCTATCCTCAAATATTCTCCTCTCCTTCCCACCCTCCCCCCCTTCCCCTCCCCCCTCTCTACCTCTATCCTCCGTCCCTCACACTCCCCTTCCCCCCTTCCTTCCATCCCCCCCACGCCTCCCCCTTCCCTCTCCACACGGCATACCAGTCCCCCCCCTCACCCCTCCCCCTGCCATAACCCCTTCACGGTCACCCCGGAAACCCCTAGGGAAATGCCACGGGGTTGGTGGGCGGTTCCAGATGTGGCCGTTAGTGGTCGCTGTCACGTGACGGAGATTGCGTGACATAAGGGGCGCTGTCATGAAAGGGGGGGGGGGAGAAAAGGGGAGGGGAAGGGAAGGGGGGGAAAGGGAAGGGGGGGAGGGGAAGGGGAAGAGGGAAGATGGAGGTGGAAGGGAGGGGGAAGGGGGAAGGGGAGGGGAAAGGGAGGGGAGGGGGGAGGTAGAATGAGGAGGGGAAAGGGAAGGAGGACGTGGGAGGGGAGGGGAAAGGAGGAAGAGGAAGGGGAAAAAGGGAGGGGAGAAAGGGGGAAGGGAGACGATGGTTGAGGAAGAGGGGGATGTAGGATAGGCCGAGAAGGGGTTGCGGGAGGGGGGGGGGAAGAGGAGATGGGGGGGGAGGAGAAGGAGGGGGGAGGAGGAGGTGGGAATGATATCGCAGGAAGAGAGGGGGTGGAAGAAGGGAGGGGGGAGGGAAAAGGTGGAGGAGGGTAGAGTAAGGAGGAAGAGATAGGGGACGGTAACGGAAAAGGAAGGCGGGGAATGGGAGGGAGGGGAGGAGGGGGAGGGTTGTGAGGGGGGAAGGGGGGGCATGGGGAGGGGGGCGGTAAAGGTGATGATGACTTGTATTTCCTCTTTCCGATTTTATGCCTGTGGTTTCTTTTTTTTTTTCTTTTCTTTTCTTTTTTTTTTTTTTGCTCGTTTTCTTCTGGTTGCAATATTTGCTCTTTCTTTTTTCTCTCTCTCTTCCCTTCTCTATATCTATTTCTGTCTGTTTGTCTCTCTCTCCTCTCTCTCTCTCTCTCTCTCTCTCTCTCTCTCTCTTCTCTCTCTCTCTCTCTCTCTCTCTCTCTCTCTCTCTCTCTCTCTCTCTCTCTCTCTCTTATTCTTCTTATATTCCTCTACTTCCTCCTCTTTATGAATGACATGAATCTATTGACACCAATCATGAGAACCCAACGCAATCCCGCTAAAGAATGAATAAATAAGTGAAGAAATAGATTAATACATAAATCGCCAATGGATAAAAAAAAATTGGCAAGCAGATAAATAAAATAGATAAATAAGTAAACTAAAATTAAAACAGACTACAAAAATACACTAACCAACACCCCAACCTCACCACCAACCCCACAAACACCAACGCCCCCACCCCAGCACCACCAACACCACCACCACCAACACCCACAACCTCACACCGACCCCCACCACACCAAATATCACCTCACCTCCACCCTCACCACCACCAATACCAACACCCCAACACCCCACCAATACCCCCACCCCTCCCCACCCTCATCCCCCACCACCACCAACACCAATACCCACACCTCAACACCGCCACTAATACCCCCCCCTCATACCCGACCACGACCCTCACCAACACCAACACCCCTACCCCTTCCTCCTCCACCCCTACCCCCACCAAACACCCTCTGAGCCGTGACTGACAGGTGAATGAGCAGGTCTTCAAGTGGCTCCGTCCAGATCAATAGACAATTTTTGGAAGGGGCGACTTCGGTGCGTGGGCGACGATGAGGCCCAATGGCTCGTCACGGCGGCCGACAGCTGGGTGATTCACGGCGGAGGTTTTGAGTTAATTAATGTGTCAGAGGTTGGTGTTGTTGTTGCAGTGTGAGGGAGGGGGGGGTACTTTTTCAGGGGGGGGTATTCCTTTCATGGGGGGGAGGAAAGAGGGGTATGTGATGTTTGGTTTTCTTTGTTTTTGTGGTGATTATGGTGTTGGTGATGATGAAGGTGGTGGTGATGATGGTGGTGATGATAATGATGGTGGTGTTGGTTATGATGATGGTGGTGGTGATGATAATGATGGTGGTGTTGGTTATGATGATGGTGGTGGTGATGGTGATGATAACCGTGGTGGCGATGATGATGATGAAGATGATGTTGATTACCATTCTCATTTTATTTTTATTAGATTAATCGTCACTTCTTTACCATCACTGACTTTATTGGCAGTGTCCTTTATGATTACCATCATTGCTATCATTCTTATCATGAGCATCATCACTGATATTGTCATTACCGTTATCATTTTCTCACCAAACATTTGACATGCGAGTCAAGACAAATATCAAGGGTGTGACATATCAACTAGAGTATATAGGCCTAGAATATAACCCCTGTTGACCCCCCCCCCCTTCCCTCCCGGTCTCGTTCACTTAATCGAAAAAATAAGTAATCAGTAATGGGTATTTCTCGGTATTTTGTAGTGGTTGGTCATTTACAAATTATTTTTATTTTTTACTGACCTGTGCGGGGCCTATCTAGGAATAATCAATAAATTGTCAACTACTAAAATATCATCGTATTAATCCAGCCATTATTATCATCATTGTTGTTTATATTATCATCCCCATTTCTTTACTGTCATCATGATTATTATTATCATTATTTAATATTTTTTTTTATTATCATTTCATTATTATTGTTCCTTTTTCTATAATCATTTTTATCACTATCATTATTTGATGGGGAAAATGAAAAGGGAGAATGAGATGCGAAGGAGGGAAATGAGGTGGGGAGAAGAAGATGGAGGAAGAGAAAACGGGGATAATGACGAGGGGAAGAAAGAGAAAGGGGGATGAGGAGGCGGCGGAGAGCGGAAGAGGGAAGAAGACAGAAAGGGAATAAAGTGCCAATCAAAGACACTTGATCAAAAGCAAATCAAGAATATTCTGAAGCAGGTGGCCATTACATGAAAGTAGGGCGATCTTGATGTATGTGAACCTGCAAATTGACAATACATATGAATAAACAAATATATAAATAAAAAAAGAGTGAGCGAATGTAATGCAAATTAGATAAGAATACATGTGTTTTTATCTAATCTATTATGATTAATTATAAATAAATTAACAGTCATAAAAGACTACTCAAACACGATATCATGATAAACTGGAAAAAACTATTTGAAGCTAAATCATGAAGCTGCTACAATGATCTTCAATTTTAACGTGAAACTGTATATTACTATCGCGTCGGACACAAACACAAAAAAAAACAGGTGATAGATATATGGAAGTTACTTTCTGTGGCTGGTGTTTCTCTTCTCCTCTCTCTATCTATCTATCTATCTACTATGTCTCTCTCTCTCTTCTCTCTATCTCTTCTCTCTCTCTCTCTCTCTCTCTCTCTCTCTCTCTCTCTCTCTATATATATATATATATATATATATATATATATATATATATATATATATATATATTTATCTATCTCTCACACAAACACATATACACACATGCACACACACACACACGTAAGTATGCACTCTATAGAAATCTGCATATGCACATTATCTTTTTTTTTTGCAATTGAGGTAAAATTGGCCCAGCTATATATATCTATTTGTCTTCGATATGTACATTTTTCCCCCAATCTTTCTTTTCATAGGAATTTCAGATATCTAAAGCCGCAGCATGATACGCTTCTATTCATGATAAGAATACTGAGAACCAGTGACAGTTCACCATTTTTCTTCTTTTTTTAACGGGTCAAATACTCTTGATATTGGCCCAGTGAAGATCGATGTGCCATTGACTTAGCACTCCTTATCGGCCAAATAGAACTTGATGTAAAATCTTGATACTAGTAATAAGTTGAACCGATACTTCTACGTCAATTTTTCGTTTTCCTAGTCTGGTCGAAAAAAAACTTGATCGTATTCCTTATCGGTTCGAGTGTATCTAATATTGCTTTATGCCTTTCTATAATTGACCCTAAAAAGATTATACGTCGACCCAACTCAGTCATGAGTGCAAACGGACACCAATATTCAACGGGACCAACATCCCCGGGGTTATTGGCCCAACATTACATCTGGGTTTTCGACTATAGGCCCTTTGGTGTTGGTTTTAGTTCTGGTATTTGCTGGGTTGTTATCGTATGTATTTTTCTATGTGATTGTTTTCTTCTTCTTCTTCTTCTCTCTCTCGCTCTCCCTCTCTCATGTACCTGTCTGTTTTGTTTACTTTAATATTTTCTTTTTTTTCTTATTGTGGGAGGGGGGGAGGCGTCGAGATGTTTAATTATGTTTTTTTTTCTTTATCTTCCATTTTCTTCTCCTTTTTATTACTATAATTATCAGTACAATAATTTTCAATATTCTACATCCAAAGGTTAAAGTTCAAGTTACATATCAAGGAAATAGTGATAAAATCAAAAGAAATATAGAGAATAACATGGAATTTTATTAAATCAATGAGTAGATATTTATGACTAAAATAAGTTCATGCAACTGCGATTGCACTTTGCAATCAATGAATGAAAGATGTGAATTGAATTTTCTTTATTCCGTTCATATCATATTATAGATAGCTATAGATACTGATTTGTATGTGTAGCGTGTGTGTGTGTGAATTTGTGTGTGTGTGTGTATGCATGTGTTTTGTGTTTGTGTGGTGTGTACGTGTGTGTGTGTGTGTTTGTGTGTGCGTTTGTATGCGTTACATGCAACCGTTTTTTTTTGTCACCATAAGTCTTTGAGGGATAAATTTATATCTATTTTTTCTCCCCCCCCCCTCTCTCTCTCTCTTTCTCTCTCTCACTCACTCCTTTCTCTCTTCCCCCCCCTCTCTATTTCTGTATTTTTTTGTTCTGTCCCTCCCTCTCTCTTTATCTCTCTCTCTCTCTCTCTCTCTCTCTCTCTCTCTCTCTCTCTCTATATATATATATATATATATATATATATATATATATATATATATATATATATATATATATATATATATATATGTATATATCTATCTATCTATCTCTTCTCCTTCTATCTATCTTTTTCTCTGCATGTGGGCGTACTTTCGTATGTATGTAATTATAGATATGTATATCTTTGTGTGTGTGAAGAAGCTTTACGGTCGCTGGACAAAAGTATATTCAAAATCAAAGTAAAAAAGTTATTCGACATTGCATATCACTTTGATTATCTTTATAATTGTATATGACTGTATATAGATTAAAGATATTGCAGACATTTAAAAATCTGGCCTTCAGGTCGACGTCACGCTTCAGAGTTCTCCAAGGTCAACAAAGGTCACGTGCCATGACGGTGACATTCCTCCCCCCCCCCCAGGTCTGCCCTCCCTCCCCAAGGATCCATCTCCCCTCCACCCCAATACGCCCCCTATCGCCTTCCATTTCTATCGACCTCTCCCCCCCCACCTTCCGTCTCTACCGACCCCCACACTTCTCTTTCTCCATTTTGCACTCTCCCCCCCCTTTCTTCAATTTATCCACAGTAACTTCCCTCCCTTTCCCCTGCTTCATCCCCATCAACTTCCACTCCCCACTCTTCTCTATATCCAACATCTCCCCTTTCCACCATCCCTACCAACCTCTTCCCCCTTCCCCTTCCCATCCCTACCAACTCCCCTATCCCTTTCCCCCTCTCCCCATCGTCACCAATCCCCCCTCCCCCCTCCTTCCCCCACCTCGACGTCGACCCCCGTCCCGGTATCGACGCCTCGACGTCCTCCAGCGAGCGAGGCCGTCCCGCTCTCCGCTCTGACTAACGGCCTTAATCCCAAGTCCGGATTCCGAGAACTTGCCCAGATAACCCAAGATCTACGGCCGAGACAAGACAAACTTGCTTCTAAATAGGGGCGGAATATTATGCAAAGCGGCCGTCGAGAAAATGAGGCGGGGGGTGGGTGGGGGAGGAGGAGGAGGTCCGACGCAAATTTCCTGAAGAAGAGGGACGCCGGCACGTTCGGGTCCTCCTGGTGACTTCCCGCCCGCCCGCCTTCTTTAGCTGCATTTGCCGAAGTAAAACGAAATCTAATTACATCTTCCGCCAGGCTAGGACTCTGACGGCAGCGCGTCCTAGGCAGAAGGACGTCTCCAGCCAAGGACGTTGTTTGTTGAAGAAACAGAGAAGAAGGTGCACGTGTCTTGAACTCCTTTCTTCTGATCTTTTGTCGCTACGAGGGGGAGAAATTTTATGTAAGGTAGGATTTTACGGTGAGGACACTTTGTTTTCTTTCTCTCTCACTCTCTCTCTCTCAATTCTTTCTTTGTCTTTTGCTGTTTTTTTTCCGTTTTTTTTGTTTGTTTGTTTTTTTTTTGTTTTTTGTTTTCTCTTTCTCTCTCTCCGTTCTTTCTCTGTCCTTCTCTCTCTCTCTCTCTCTCTCTCTCTCTCTCTCTCTTCTCTCTCTCTCTCTCTCTCTTCTCTCTCTCTCTCTCTCTCTCTCTCTCTCTCTCTCTCTCTCTCTCTTCCCGCTTTCTGTCCCTCTTTAAACTCTACATAAAGCCAGACATGTAATATGTTTTTCGCAACATTTTTCAGGATCTCGACATGATAGAGTGGCCTGAAAACGGAAACCTTTGTTCTTGCCGAGACTATTTTTAAGAAATGTATCATTCACAACTTAGGATAAACAAGAAGATAATTAGAAGGGGATGGTGATAATGATATTAATGATGATAGTAACGGCGATCGTAATGATAATGTTAACAATAATGTTGTTAATGATGATAATGTGATAATCATGATAATGGTAATGATGATGATGAAAACAATGAAAATGATAATGATAACAATACCATGATAATCATAATAAAGATGTTGATAACATTAATAAAAATTATAATAATAATAATGATAGTAATAAAAATAATTAATGAAAACAATAGTGAAGATAGCAATGATGGAAATAATGATAGTAACAATATAGTAATAACAATAATGGTAATAATAATAGTAACAATAATGAAAATAACAACAATGATAATGATAATAACAATAATAATAATAATAATAATAATAATAATAATAATAATAACAATAATGATAATAATAATAACAATAATGATAATAGTAATAATAGTAATAATAATGATGACAATAGTAATAATACTGATGATATTAAAAAGGAGAATTATGATAATGAAGATAATAACAATAGTAATAGTAATGATAATTAGGATAATGACGATAATAATGAAAATAATAATAGTAATAATGATGATGATAATGATAATGATAACAAAAATTGTAATGATAATAATAATAATAATAATAATAATAATAATAATAATAATAATAATAATAATAATAATAATAATAATAACAATAATAATATCATTACTAGTATGATTATCATTATCACCATTATCACTACTATCATTGTTATTAATACCATCATTATTATTTTCATCATTATTATTATTATCATCATCATAATTATGATGATAATAATAATAATAATAACATGAATGACTCACCCGTTACAGAATCCAACATGAGAACAATATCTCTCACATAATGAGGGAAATCACACAACTGAATATGTTTTCCAGTGCAAACAAGATAAACTCCTGCCTGACGAAAAGAATAAAAGAATTTAAAACAAAGAAGGGAGGGAGGGGGAGGGAGTGAGAGAGACTGGGGACAGGCAGACGGACAGGCGGATAGAGCCAGAGCCAGAGAATTTAAGAGCGAGCGAGCGAGAGTAAAAGAGAGAGAGAGAGAGAGAGAGAGAGAGAGAGAGAGGGAGAGAGGGAGGGAGGGAGAGAGAGAGAGAGAGAGAGAGAGAGAGAGAGAGAGAGAGAGAGAGAGAGAGAGAGAGAGAGAGAGAGAGAGAGAGAGAGAGAGAGAGAGAGAGCGAGAGAGAGAGAGAGAGAGAGAGAGCAGTCAGTTTTGTGGAAAGAGAAAGATAAATTGTGCATCATTACCCTTTTCTCTTATGCAACTCAACCCAAAAAAGACGTGAAAATTATTTTGAATCGGCTAGGCATCCGACGAAAGAAGTTAAGCAAAAAAACAAGCGAAAGGCAATCAGCGCAGAATTAGAAAGTTAATGGTTAATTAGGAAAGCAATTGAAATTCCATGGTTAGGATTTAGAAGATAAAAAATATGGAAAAAGACTTGATTTATATATTTGGATGTGAGTGTGAAGAAAACGTATTCGATAATTATATATACTGATTTTGAAAATATAATTTCAGTTTAGGTCTGGTGATTATTAAAGCTCTGAGGAGAGAGAGAGAGAGAGAGAGAGAGAGAGAGAGAGAGAGAGAGAGAGAGAGAGAGAGAGAG
>NW_020872601.1:455764-458264 GCF_003789085.1 Penaeus vannamei
CTCCTCTCTCTCTCTCTCTCTCTCTCTCTCTCTCTCTCTCTCTCTTCTCTCTCTCTCTCTCTCTCTCTCTCTCTCTCATTCTCTCTCCCTCTCCTCTCTTCTTCTCCCCCTCTTGTTATATATCATTCATCAGCCATAATCTTCCTTATACATATAGATGTAGGTTCATATAGATCGAAAATATTTACATACCTCTAGGCAATATATCTATCTTTTAATTTCGATATTCGTGCATTTTAATTTATTCACTTATTTAGATGGTCCTTTCACAGGCTCCCTAATTAATAGTTATAATATCAGACGGGCTCTTAAGTCAACACATTTTACCAATTAACCATAACACCTGTATTTTGATATTTAACTCAACCACACGCATATACTCAGTCACCCTTCTCCCTCTCCTCTCCCCTTTTTCTCTTTCACCTTCTCCTCCTCCTTCCTTTTCCCCTTCTCCCTTTATCTCTCTTCCTTCTCCTTCTCCCTTTCCTCCATCCCTTTCCCTTTCTTCCTCTCCTCCACCTTCTCCCTCTCCTCCTCCTTCACCTTCTCCGTCCCCTCCTCCTTCCCCTTCTCACTCACCTCCTCCTTCTCCCTCTCCTCCTTCACTTTCTCCCTCTCCTCAATCATTTTCTCCCTTTCCTTCACCTTCTCCTCCTCCTCTTTCCCTTTCCCCTTCTCCTCTCCTTACTTCCCCTTCTCCCTCTCCTTCTCCACCTTCTCCCTCTCCTCCTTCCCCTTCTCCCTCTCTTCCCCCTCCTCCCTCTTCTCGTTCCCTTTCTCCCTCTCTCCTCCTTTTCCTCCTCCTTCCCTTTCTCCCTCTCCTCCCCTCCTTCCCTTTCTCCCTCTTCCTCCTTTTCCTCCTCCTCCTTCCCTTTTCCCTCGTCCTCCATCCCCTTCCTTCCCTTTGTTCAAGCTGAAGGACAGAGGCTATAGTACGACCTGGTCTCATTATAACCGCTCCTTTTACTCACTCACTCTCTCTCTCTCTCTCTCTCTCTCTCTCTCTCTCTCTCTCTCTCTCTCTCTCTCTCTCTCTCTCTCTCTCTCTCTCTCTCTCTCTCTCTCTCTCTCCCCTCTCCCTCCCTTTTCTCTCTCTCTCTCTCCTTTCCCTCTCTCTCTCTCCTTTCCCTCTCTCTCTCCGTATCTCTCCCCTCTCCCTCCCTTCTCTTTCTCTCTCTGTATTTATTTGTATGTGTGTATGTGTGTGTATGTGTATGTATGTGTATGTGTGTGTCCTCTCTCTCCCTCTCTGATATAGAGGAACTGCTTAAACAAGACATAGCTGTTGGATCACGTCAGTTTGGTAGTATTTTATCCTCTCACTGTTTATGCTTTATTTTTCGTTTTTGCTTCCGAGAATATATCAAAGTCATATGTTATAAACACTTGTGGTGGAACGGGTAACGAAACGCACTTATATTCCGCCATTTTGATAATACAATCATGTTTCGGTTAACTATATATACTGGCTCATTTCCGTGAAGTTATTTCCGAAAGAGCAATAGTTCCACTCGTTCCTATAAACGAGTTTTACACTGAATAGGGCAGTTTTACTAGCCTGCCACCAGTGGCCATACCTTATTGCAGAGATAGTCTCTATAAATGTTAATGAAGATATACATGAACACTAGTAATACTTAAATGTAACAAAGATATGATTATGATATGCTATGAATATATACACCTAAACACTATAAAGGAAATTACATGATTTCATGCCATCATATCCGTGACGTGTATCACAAACATCACGGACTACCTGTTTGTTTATCATCCGGATCCCTAAGGCACTCGGCCGGTTTGTTAAAATTGTGCTAAGCCCGACCCAATGAATATACGCTTATACAGACATCAATATACACAGACATATATGCATATCTATCTGCCTGTCTGATATATATATATATATATATATATATATATATATATATATATATATTTATCTATCTACACGGTAGTTGTGTATGTTTAGACTGATAGATTATCGTTTATTTCAGTGTATATGCATGTCTATATAAAGAATGTTTACTGGGTCGGGCCTCGCACAATATTAACTAACCGATTATCTGCGGCTACCTTGGTCACCTTCTGACCCGGCTGCAGTGTCATTTGCCGTTTTTCTTTGATGGTCTTCCTTCTCATATTTCTTTTCTCTACTGTGTGTTTTCTTCTTTTCTCTAGTGTGTTCTTTCTCTTTTCTCTCTTTTATGTCTGCCTGTATCTCTTTCACTGTCTGTCTGTCTCTCTCTTCCTCTCCCTTCCCCCCCCTCCTCTCTCTATCTGTGTCTGTCTGTCTGTCTGTCTCTCTCTCTCTCTCTCTCTCTCTCTCTCTCTCTCATCGGTCTTTGAACTTTGAGTCATTCTCTCTTTCTCTCTGCCGCTCTCTGAGACCTCACAGATAAATTGTCAGTTTCCACTTGTGTATGAGTCTTTGTGCTTGCCAGTGCATTGACACCTCTATGTGTGTATATATGTGTGTGTGTGTGTGTGTGTGTGTGTG
>NW_020872601.1:463264-475764 GCF_003789085.1 Penaeus vannamei
GGCGAAAGATCATATTGGAACAGCCTGGCGAAGCAAAGGCGCGAGAGCTGTTTGAATACCATTTTCTTGCTTTCAAGTTATAAGTTAGTAACATATTTGTGTATGATATGATATAGGAATCACATTGAAATTCTAAAATATCTTAAAATCATTATTTATTATGAAATAACGTACATACGTATTTTTTTTTCAAGACCTTCGATGTTCCAGGCGAGAGCTCAAGACATCAGCTGTTTTCCTACCCCCCTACCACTACCCCCCCCCCCCGAGATGACTTATTTAGATTTAGGTTGTTATTTTGGTTGTAAGGATAATGTTCTTTTCACAAATGTTACCAGAAGTGTTTTTATGGCGGCATGTTTACTTTTGGCTATAGAAACAAAGCTCCACCGTCCTATAATGAGGCGTCTCTAATGATACCCTTGTAGGCCTACAGTTCAATATCTTATATCAGTTAGGAATAGTAAAATAGTAATTTTTAAACTCTTTTGTTAAAGTATGGAGTTATTTTTTGTATAAAAGTATAAAGTTGATATAGTATAGTATAAAGTACTATTAAAACCTTTCTCCTCACTCACGAAGCTTCGCCAGGCGAACCTCTGAGTGAGGGAGGCCTTACTTTTAAACTAAGGCAGGTGTTCGCCAGGCCTGGCGAACGAAAGGGATCGCCAGGCGCTAACATCTTGGATTCCTGCTAAATCTAGCGCTTCGGCGAATGAAAAAAACGCGAGAAAAAGCAAAAGGTTTTAAAAGTACGGGCCATAAAGTTAACCTTGTTATAGTATAAAGTGTAGTATAGCATAAAGTTTAAGGTTAATTTTGTTATAGTATAAAGCTATTTTCAACTTCTTTGTTATAGCATAAAGTTAAATTTTAACTCCTTTGTTATAGTATAAAGTGAGGCTATTGCGGAAACAACATTTTCGTCTTCTCTCGAGGTTGATAATTAAGTTTACGTTAAGTTATGTGCACTGCAGATGTAAACAAATTTGAGCTAGATTTATCAGGAATCCAAGATGTTAGCGCCTGGCGAACGTTGGGTTTAAGAGTAAGGCCTCCCTCACTCAGAGGTTCGCCTGGCGAAGCTTCGCCAGGCGAACGCTAGCACTGGCGAAGGTTTTAAAAGTACGGGCCTGAGTGAGGGAGGCCTTACTTTTAAACCCAACGTTCGCCAGGGCGGACGAAGGGTTCGCCAGGCGCTAACATCTTGGATTCCTGCTAAATCTAGCGCAAATTTGTTTACATCTGCAGTGCACATAACATAACCTAAACTTAATTATTAACCTCGAGAGAAGACGAAAATGTCGTTTCCGCAATAGTCTCACTTTATACTATAACAAAGGAGTTAAAATTTAACTTTATGCTATAACAAAGAAGTGTGGACACGCCCTGGCCCTGTACCAACTCCTGCCCCCTAGCCCCCTGGGGTTAATGGGAGGCTCGGGGGAGGTGGGCCTTGCCAGTCCTCCTCCCCCCAGATATAAACCAATCGGCAGTGCCACAATTAAATGGAAAGGCTGGGAGGAGGGGAAAAGCCCCTCCCACCCAGCAAGTGAGGCGGACTGTGGGCCCTGCTGGGAGGGCGACTGCTGGAGCGCAGGCTGGGAACGGGAACTACCCGTCTCGCCTGCGCTCTGGTGGCCGCCAGCCCAGAGTGAAGCTTGTGGGGAAAGCCCTCGGGAACCCCACAGGTGGATGATGGGGCACGCAGCCCGCCACCCCCTTTTATATGGGGCAGCGTCGGTGGGGGTGGCAGAGGTGGCATCCACCCGAAGCGACTGCCAGAGGCTGAACCTCAGGCGGGAAGTTAGGGTGGGGGCTTGGAACGTCCGTTCTTTGCGTCAGGATGATCGGTTGCCTCTACTGTCGAGGGAACTGGGGAGGCTGAGAGTTGAGATGGCTGCTCTCTTGGAGGTGAGGAGGCCTGGCAGCGGCATGACCTGTGTAGGTGGCTACACCTATTACTGGTCGGGCCGCAGCGATGGCCACCATCTCCAGGGAGTAGCCATTGCCATCTCCAGCAGACTCCAGCCCTCGGTAGTAGAGGTTACTCCTGTTGATGAGCGTATAATGGTATTGAGATTGAAGCTATCTTTTGGCTTCATGTCTCTTATTGCTGTGTACGCTCCTACCGATGTTTGTAAACTTGACGTGAAAGAGATGTTCTACTCCAAACTTACATCTGTGGTAGACAGATGTCCCCGACGAGATATTCGCATTGTTCTGGGCGACTTCAATGCGGTATCGGGCTGTTCTCGAGCTGGCTATGAAATGTCTGTCGGTCCCCATGGTTCAGGAGCTGATGCCGGTAGCGAGAATAGCCTCCTTTTCCGTGACTTTGCTAGGTCCCAGAAATTGAGGATTTCTAGCTCCTGGTACCAGCGCCCAGACCCACATCGCTGGACATGGTACAGTGATGTGGGTAACGCAGCCAAGGAGATCGACCACATACTTGTTAGCACTCGTTGGAGGATCCTTCAGAATTGCAGGGTGTACAGGAGTGCTGAGTTCTGTGGTACTGACCATAGATTGGTTGTGGCTACCCTCCGGTCCACTTCAAAACCCCCCAGCGGTCAAATGATCACCCTAGGGTGTTTCATTTGGACAGGGCTGAGGGAGGGGGAGTGTGCCCGCGGGTTTGCTGAGGCAATCTCTGATTGTTTCGCAGTGCTTGGCAGTCTGACAGACCCTGTTCTTCTGTGGGATACCTTCAAGCGTGAAACGCTTGATGCAGCTCAAGATACGATTGGTGTACGCCCGAGAGCAGTACAGAATTCCATTTCGCAGGAGACACTGGAAGCCACAGATGCATGTCGTGCGGCTCGTCTGACAGGGATCGGGAATTGCACCGTTCTCTTGTGCGCAGAACTCGGTCCCTGTTAAGAAGGGACAAGGAACAGTTTATTAGGAGTCTTGCAGAGGAGGTAGAAGGCCATTTCTTAGTAAATGACCTTCGTCCTGCATACCAAGCCCTGAGAAAGCTGAACTCCAAGCCCTCTTCACAGGTGACAGCAGTTCGCTCAGTAAGTGGTCAGATCGTTTCAGATCCTGTTGCGGTGCGGGAACGTTGGGCTGAGTATTTTGAGCAGCTGTACCAGGTTGACCCACCAACAGTTAACTTGGATGCGGGTAGTGTCGAGATCCCGCTGCCGGATCCACCTATCAGTGAGGACCCTCCCTCCCTAACTGAAGTTAGGGGGGCGATTTCCAAGCTGAAGTGTGGTAAAGCAGCTGGTATCTGCGGCATACCAGCTGAACTGTTAAAGGCTGGTGGTGAACCTATGGCACGGGGGTTACATGCTGTCCTGGCTGCCATCTGGCAGTCCGGTTCCATTCCTCCTGACCTGTTGAGGGGTGTGGTCATCCCTCTCTGGGGGAAGGGGGACCGTTGGGACTGCAGCAATCACCGAGGCATCACACTGCTCAGTATACCAGGCAAGGTTCTCGCCCACATCCTTCTGAGACGTATCAGAGATCATCTACTGAGGCACCAGAGACTGGAGCAATCCGGATTCACTCCTGGTAAGTCCACAATAGACCGTATCCTCGCGCTTCGAGTCATTGCAGAGCGCCGACGTGAGTTCGGGCGTGGGCTGCTTGCAGCCTACATCGACCGCAAGAAGGCGTTCGATACGGTGCATCGGGAGTCACTTTGGGAGATCCTGAGGCTGAGAGGAATACCAACAAAGATTATTGGACTAATAGCTAGCCTGTATACTGGTACTGAAAGTGCTGTAAAGTGTGGTAGGGGCCTGTCGAGCTTCTTTCCTGTTAGTTCAGGAGTGAGGCAAGGTTGTGTCCTTGCACCAACTCTTTTCAACACTTGCATGGACTGGATACTGGGCAGAGCTACTGTTCAGTCATTGTGGGGCAACGCTGGGCAATATCATGGTTACAGACCTTGACTTTGCTGATGACGTTGCCATTCTATCTGAGTCTTTGGAAACCCTAGTGGTGGCTTTCAATGCATTTAGCAATGAAGCGAAGCCCCTGGGTCTAGAGGTCTCCTGGACCAAGACCAAGGTCCAGGATTTTGGGGACTTGTTAGGAGAACCTGTTCAGTCAGTACGTGCTTGTGGCGAGGACATTGAAGTCACAGAGAGCTTTACATACCTTGGTAGTGTAGTTCATAACTCTGGGCTGTCAGACCATGAAGTCAGCAGACGGATTGGCCTGGCAGCAGGGGTCATGAACTCTCTCAACAAGTGTATTTGGAGATGTCGGTACCTGTGCAGAAGGACCAAGCTACAGGTTTTCAAGGCCCTGATAATGCCAGTTTTGCTATACGGTAGCGAAACCTGGACATTGTCCTGTGCCTTGGAGGCTCGTCTTGAAGCCTTTTGCAATAGGTCCTTGCGCCAGATCATGGGGTACTGTTGGCGGGACCACGTGTCCAACCAACGGCTGCACCGTGAGACTGGCACAAGACTTGTTATCTGCCAACTCAGGCTATACGGCCACCTGGCTCGCTTTCCTCAGGATGATCCTGCCCATCAGGTCGTCTCTGTTCGAGACAACCCTGGGTGGAGGAGGCCTGTGGGACGACCGAGGAAGTCATGGCTTGGGCAGATCGACCAAACCTGCCGTGAAGAACTAGAGATGGGCCGAGTCCCTGCCTGGCGTCTAGCCATGAGGGATCCTCGTAGGTGGAAGCGAAGGGTGGATGCGGCTATGCGCCCCCGTCGGCGTCAGCCCCCATGATGATGATGATGAAAGAAGTTGAAAATATCTTTATACTATAACAAAATTAACTTTATACTTTATGCTATACTACACTTTATACTATAACAAGGTTAACTTTATGGCCCGTACTTTTAAAACCTTTTGCTTTTTCTCGCGTTTTTTTTTTCATTCGCCGAAGCGCTAGATTTAGCAGGAATCCAAGATGTTAGCGCCTGGCGATCCCTTTCGTTCGCCAGGCCTGGCGAACACCTGCCTTGGGTTTAAAAGTAAGGCCTCCCTCACTCAGATGTTCGCCTGTTATACTATGCTATATCAACTTTATACTTTTATACAAAAAATAACTTTATACTTTAACAAAAGAGTTTAAACATTACTATTTTACTATTCCTAACTGATATAAGATATTGAACTGTAGGCCTACAAAGGTATTAGACACGCCTCATTATAGGCGGTGGAGCACTACAGCTATGTTTCTATAGCCAAAAGTAAACATGCCGCCATAAAAACACTTCTGGTAACATTTGTGAAAGGAAAATTATCCCTACAACCAAAATAACAACAACCTAAATCTAAATAAGTCATCTCGGGGGTGGGGGGTAGGAATACAGCTGATGTCTTGAGCTCTCGACTGGACATCGAAGGTCTTGAAAAAAATATGTATATACGTTTTTTCATAATAAATTATGATTTTAAAATATTTTAGAATTTCGATGTGATTCCTACATCATATCATACACAAACATGTTACTAATTTATAACTTGAAAGCAAGAAAATGGTATTCAAACAGCTCTTGCGCCTTTGCTTCGCCAGGCTGTTCCAATATGATCTTTCGCCAGCCCTGGCGAACGTCCGCCAGGCATGATTTTAAAAGTAATTCCGGATCGCCCAGCGAAACCTTTCGCCAGCCCTGGCGAAAGGTTTTAAAAGTACGGGCCTAGGTGTCATACCTTTTGTACTCGCTATGCTGATTAAATCTCTCTGGGCTCTCTGACTAGTAGAACTTCTGGTAATTCTTGGACGTTGATAAAAATTAGATGTGAATTATCGGTTACAATCTCGTATAAGACTGAAAGAGCCCCATTAGCTCTACGATGTCCAATGTCCGAATTTAAGTCATGAGAAATTTAATGGAATTAAAAGAACGATCAGTCTTAAGTGTGAGTCTGCGGCAAATAACCACACGGGAGAACAATACTCAAAATGAGGCAGAATAAAAGAAAAGAAGCACCTGCGAGTAATGTCATCTTCATAGATTTTCTTGCACTTGCCTAAGTCTGATGAAATTGCCCGGGCAATATTCTTAATATGCAATTCAAATATAAACTTTGAATCAAAGGTTACACCCAAGAGCTTCAGGTTATCCACTGAAGTATTTAAGACTCCATTAATCAGCAGACTTGGATGCTGAGCCAACTGCGTTCGAGACTGACTCACAATCATTTCTTTAGAATTGGTAGGATTTAATTTCATGCCCCACCGAGAGCACCACGATTGAATCATCATCAGGTCTACAGTAAGACTGTCAACTACTATTTGCATAGAGAGAGGTATCATCATCATATGCCATCATTTTATTAGTAATGCCAGACCACTTATCACTTGTATCTAAAATAAAGAGTAAAGGGCCAAGAACACTACCCTGAGGAACCCCAGAAAAGACACGAGAAAACGAGCTAAAACTACCATCAACATGACCACGCTGCTGCCTACCAATTAAAAATTTAGTTAAAATACTTAAAACTTTACCACCAACGGCTGTAGTTGAGATTGGAATGTCTGGATTCAGATTGGCAAAAGAATTTGACTGGGGAAGGTAGGGGGTAGAAGTGGAAGTGGGGAAGTAAGTAGGCTTACGGGAGGGTGTAGGAACATCTTGGGGTGGAGGGGGAGGGGCAGAGCAAACGACATTGCTTGAGTAGGGAGTGTGAGAGAAACATTGTCGGCGTGCTTCCTGTCTGGTGTCATGCAAAGTGAGACCATTTTTGTATCTGAGAGTTGCTACCTCAGACTCAAACTTGTAAGTAGGACAGCCTCTATAAAATACATTATAGGGGCCGCTGCAGTTAGCACATATGCGTGATTGTGCTGAGCAATTTGATCGGTTATGACCGGGTTGGGCACAGAGGGGGCATCGGTCTGTGGAACGGCAGTGTTTGGCAGCAGTTTTGACACTGACGGGGAGGGGGTTGGTATGGTCGAACAGGGAGGGATTGTCCACCAATGTAGATACGAAAGAGAGGGTCATGTGCATGAGAAGTAATTTTGGCAATGTTGGTGGATTTCTTTCGATGACCTCTTGGAGGAATGGAGTAGCAATGTACTAATATCACATCACGGTCTTTGAGGCAGCCGAGTAAGTCTTCTTACACAATCTGACTAATAGATATCCAAAGGGCAGCTTGTTGGGGAGATCGAGACAGTTCCGGTACAAGTATTAAGAGTTGGATGAGGTTCTGCAGGAATGGGATTGCCAGAGAAATCGGTTAGATTTGATAATGCTATAGCTTCAGTTTCAGATGTGACTGTTACGAGACGGGAACGATCGGGTCTGGTAGGGAAAGGGACTCTGTCCACTTGCTTTTGGAGGCATTGTTGAAAGAGCAGAGTGTGGCCTAAGCAAGGAGCTGTAGGGGGATCACGAAACATCGGTCCCATTTAGCTGGACCAAATAGAGTATTTAAGATATTTGCAGGGTTGGTGGTGGTAGAAGGACTGGGACGTGTAAAAGAGAGAGTATTGTTGAGGGGGATAGTATTACGGAGAGATGGAGAATAAGACTGTAAGCTAGTAATAAGGGAGGATGGGGTGTTTGATAAAGAAGGCTGTGGGGGTAGAGGTGATGAAGTTGAGGAAGTTGGGAGAGTAGGAATGTCTTCTGGAGATTGAGTCTCGATTTAGGTGGGTTATTTACCAATAGGCATTGAGGAGTGGGTAGTAGTTGTAGTGTACAGAGTCGTGATCAAAGGAGAGCCTGGGGTCGGGGAGCCGGGAGTGTGAATTGGTGGGGCTATTTGATGAAGGGGCAAGCCTCATTGCCCCTAATAGGAGTATTGCATTTTCATTACTGGTCATGGGAAGCCTTGACTTTGTTAGGGAAATAAAGTCCACCCCTCAGGGTCCCCTTGAGGGGTAAGGGCTAGGCGACTAAAACAAGGGAATACCGTGCCCATGGTTCCCGGAGGCCGTTCAGGACTGGCACAAGGTCAGCTTTTCACCCTTTCAGGATGGCTCTTATACCTTAGGGAGTAGATAGTAGAAGGGTTGGAGAAGGGACGGAAACGAAAGAGCTGGAGGGGGAAAGGACCATGCAAAATTAGCTGAGTGGAGGGCTGAGGCCCTAGGCAGGGGAGTTCCCTGCATTGGGTCTCAGTCTCCGTCTCCTGCGAGGGAATGAGGGGGGGTCAAACAAATAGATAATAACAATAAGAAAAATAATAACACTGATAAACATAGAGGCGTATACCATACATGACAGTTTGATGGATGAGTATCATGTTCCTGGAATAAATAGAAAAAAAAATTAAAAAGTCTACACAAGTGTTCTGCAATATCGACAGCTGGTGTATGCTCGGTGGAAGCTAACTTCATAACAGTTTGTATTGCTCTCCCAGAACGTCAAGATGCGGTGCGCTGGTGATGGTGAAAATGGCATAAGAAGGATCCTGATGATGGTGATCTTAGCGATGGTCACTGTATCGTATGGTGAGCGAGTTTGATTGTGTTACATGTGTGTACTTTTAAAGGATGTATTTTTCTTGCATTCTGATTTCCGATTTTTTTTTATCATTTTTATTATTATCATTTGACGAGTAAGAGTGACATGGGCAGCTAATGATGACATTGGTGATGGAACGGTATTTGCTCTGAAAACCGATTTATTGCGATGAGGCACCGTGTTTTATCATTATTACCATCATAAGCACCAATATCATTAACATCTTCATTAGTGGTGTTATGATTATATTGACCTTTGATTTACCCTTATAAAGATGCAGACGGTGATGGTAAACAGTATTATTGTTGTTGTTATTATTTTTATGATCATGATTGTTATTATCAAATTACATCCCACCCATTCCATGTCGGTGTTATCGTGGGGGCATAAGAGACGGGGACTGAGGCCCAATGTTGGGGATCGCCCCTACTGTGGGCCTCAGCCCTCTGCTCAAATAGATTTGCATGGTATTTTCTCTCCCCCCCCCCCCCATTTCATTTTCCTAATCTTCTCCGATCCCTTTTTCCTAACGTGAAAGAAAAGTGCTGGATGGGTGAAAAGTTAGCTTTGTGTCAGTCCCGAACAGACTCGGGGAGCCATGGTCAGTGTTCCCTTAGTTAATAGTCGACCGTTTCTCTTCCCCACCTATTTCAGGCTCACCGTGGCCAGTAAAGATTTTGTATCCTTACTAAGGGCATTGAGGATTGGCACGTCTTAAACTAGCCTATCTCAATTTGACTTCTTTGGTTTCCCGACCCAACTCCGACCATTGTTACTCCGTTTCCTTCTCTCGCACATTGAAAGATTATTCAAATTTACCTGCCGCAATCTTCTTCATTGTCTGTTCCCTCCTTCTTTATCACTACTCTTCATCCATTTTGTCCTCCCCACATACTACCTCACTCCACAGCACTCCCTCTTCCTCCCGCCCTTGTTCTGCGGTTTCCACCTGTGCAAACCTTTTGAGTATTCTTTCGGCCTATCCAGTGGGATCGATTCTTTGTGATTCCCTCTGTAGCCCTTACTCTGGCAATACCCTCTCTTCCAACAAATCCTCCAAAAACAAACAGGCAGTTTCCTTTCGCAGCCGTTCCGATAGTTCACGTCTCGTAAAAGTTGCATCTGAATCCCAAGCTCGTGCATTATCTACCATGACTGACCTCACTGACAAATCTATTCCTACCCAACGTCACTCCTCCATTAATACTTGTATCTGAACTACTTCTATCTCCTCTGCTGTCTACAAAAATTAATCGGATTGTGAAAACGAGCTGCTCGCCTGCCTCGTCGATTATGATGCAGCTGCAGTACAGTGTTACACAATTCTTTCCAGAGGCCAAAGCAAGTCTTACACCAGTAATGCCAAGTTTAGCTTCCGTAGACATGACCTCACTCATGAACTCTATATTGGTAGAATGTACTGCCTTTTTCGACCACATCAATCTCAATGTTGGCGCCATGGACCGCTGCTCAAGTTGGTCATGGCCGTTCAAATTGCTGTGCTCAGTCACGCACGTGTGCTTACTGTGGCGGCTCCCATGATGTATTTTATAGGAGCTGCCCTGCATACAAACTTGAATATGAGGTAGCAGCTCAAAGATTCAAAATTGGCCTCGCTTTACTCCAGGAAGCACGCTGACGAATTTTTTTTTTTCTTGCTACCTATTCCAACAATATCATTTGCTCTGCTTCTATCCCTTCTTCCCCATCTACTCCCTCTCCCCCAGTCAAAGTCCTTTTCCAGTCTAAATCTAGACAATCCAATCTCGACCACTTCCCCTGTGCGAGTGTCATATCAACAGTATAGTTAATAGACTGCACAGTAACGGGCAAAATTCGTGTCGTTAATGGTGTCGAAACTCCTAACCTAAAGAGGATCGCATTATTCCGGTGCTCGAGACGGATTTCGTAATGCTTTTTTCACATAATGGCAAGAATATGGGGTGAAATTTAATATGCCATCAGGTATTTTACAATGAGAAAGATGATGTAAAACTGTGAAAAAAATATGTTTGATTCTATTTTCCACAGCTGATGGGGAAGATAAGAAAAATCTTACTTTTCATTTCTTTTATAAGAAGAATGATAGTGTGTGACTGTGAAAAGGTGAATATAATAAGTCTGCATTTCTAACAACTAAAGAAGAAAAAAGAAAATCTTAGTTTTCATTTTCTTTCAAATTTTCTTACCTACAGCCGATGCAGCAAAGAAAAAAAGAAAATGTAAGAGTAATTATCTTGACTTTCTTGATGCGGAAAAGAAAGAAAGAATGAGTAAGCAGTTATATTCTTATTTTCCTTCCAACAGCTGATGCAGGAAAACAAAAGTGCAAATTCAACGGCGAGAAATTCAAAATGGGAAAGGTGAGTTCAAAGACGTAATAGTCTACTTTATGCTAAACAAAAAACATGCTCATAGTTCCTCGTAAAAATAAATAAAGAAAGGAAAACAATATGTATATATATGTATATATACATATATATATACACATACATATATACATATATATATATATATATAATATATATATATATACATATATATATATATACATATACATATAAATATATATATACATATATATATATATATATATATATATATATATATATATATATATATATATATATATATATATATATATATATATATATATATATATATATATATATATATATATATATATATATATATATATATATATAATATATATATATATACATATATATATATATATATATATTATATATATATATATATATATATATATATATATATATATATATATATATATATATATATATATATATAATATACATATACATATATATATATATATATATAACAACAGAGGAAGAGGCGAAAATGAATAAAAGGAGGAAAACAGAGAAAGTGAAATAAAGCATTAAGAAAAGAAGAAAAGAAAAATTAAAGAGAGAAAAAAAAAACATTCTTTTCCAAATCGTTATCCAAGAACGCGTGTGTGGGTATCTGTGGAAAACATCTGTGTGTGTGTGTGTGTGTGTGTGTGTGTGTGTGTGTGTGTGTGTGTGTGTGTGTGTGTGTGTGTGTGTGTGTGTGTGTGTGTGTGTGTCATGGGTCTATTCTGGGTGATGGTGTTTGTGTAAGAAAATGATCAGTTGCTGATTTTTGCTGCCATGTGATTTTAGAAACATCAGTATATGCATGCGTGTTTGTGTCTGTACATCTTGTGTACATTGATGAGCAACACATTTTTCTACACCAAAACAAGACAATAATCAATGACCAACAGTTATCAAAAGATGAATGATGATAATAACGGAATGAATAGAAGAATAATTAACACATCGATAATCAGAGTGGCGTAAGGTAAAGCCTCACCTTTTTTTCTCCTCGTCTCAAACAGGAAGTCCTCAACCTCCCCGATCACTGTTGCTCCCTGATGTGTGCATCTGGCGGGGGCAAAGGCGGCAAACCAAAGCACTCGGGGGGCATTTTGACCCTCGAATTCACGCCCCTCGCCTCCTGTACTTGTCAGTCGCCCTCTCGCTCTGTCCTTGACCTCAAAACCGTTCTAAACAGAAGTCAACTCAAGCGTTGGGGCTCTGAAGGTTTGCCGAAGCCGGAGTCGAAACGCAGATCGAAACGCGGATCGAATGAGAGAGATACGACAAACAACAATAAAAACAACAAGAAGAGGATGAAGGAGGAGGGTAAGAAGGTAAAGCAGCTAAAGAAGAAGGGAAAGTGTGTCTTCAATAATAAAAAATACAAAAATAATGAAATCGTGGAAGAAGTGGCTAGCCGGTGTTTCAACTTAGTGTGTCAAGCGAGGAGGAGAAAGAGAAAGGGAAGAATTGAAGTTGTTTCGAGGACTGATTGCACGTGTTCGGACGATGGAGGTGAGGACCACCAATAGTGTACGAGTTTTAGCACCACTGTAATGTCATTATCTTCATTATCATCACGGTTATTATTATTATTACCATCATTGTTGTTATCATTCTTATTCATTTACTTTTTAAAAATCTCAGTTTCATTTAATTTCTTTCATTTTCAGTTTGATTAAACTTTCCTTTCGTTTTCATCATTAAAAAAATCATTTGTTTTCCATCTGTT
>NW_020872601.1:485764-493310 GCF_003789085.1 Penaeus vannamei
ATACCACACTTACATTATACATAATATAAATACATACATACATGAATACATACATACATACATAACATACACACACACATACATAACACACACATACACACACACACATACAAACACACACATACATACACAACCACACCACACACATACACACACAATACATACTACATACATACATACATACACATACATACATACATACATTATACATACATACATATATAATATATATATATATAAGATATATATATATATATATATATAATATATATACATATATATTATACATACATACGTACTAATTATACACATAAACATACATACATATATAATAAAAAAAAATGTATATATATATGTATATATATTATACATACATATAATATATATATATATATTATATATATTATATAAATTATATAATTATACACACACACACACACACACACACACACTCATACATAATACATACATACATACACACACACCACACACATATATGTATTATGTATGTATGTATTATAGTTACATATATATACTATATATATATATATATATATATATAATTAATATATAATAGTATATATATATATATACACATACATATACATATTATAATAAACACACACACACACAAGCGCACACACACTCGCACACGCACACCCACCCACACACACCACATACAACACACACAATCGCACACCAACACCACACACAACACAACACACACACACCACAACACACACACAAACACATCACACCACAGCGCGACACACACACACACCACACACACACACACACACCACCACACAAGACACACAACACACACAGCACACACATATATACATATACTATACATATATACATATATATATACATACTATACATACATATATAATAGATATATACTACATACATACATGCATACATACATATACATACATACATACATACATACATACATACCACCAACACATATATGTATGTATGCAGTATGTATATATATATATATATATATATAATATATATATATATATAAGTATATATATATAATTATATATATTACTATATATAGTATGTATATTATTTATATGTAATATATGTATAATATATATAATGTATATATGCTAATATATGTATATATGTATGTATAGTATATAGATATATATAGATATATGTTATATTAGTAGATTATATAGTAGAGTAATATAGAATTAGATAGATAGATAGATAGATAGATAGATAGATAGATAGATAGATAGATAGATAGATAGATAGATAGATAGATAGATAGATAGATAGATAGATAGATAGATAGATACATATATATATACATTAGATAGATTGATAGATATATATATATGAATATATATACATTTGATAGATAGATAGATGCTACACAAATAAATACATATATAAAAAGGTATAGACACAGATATAAAATACAATATATCCTTTAACATCTTTTAAGTTTTGTAAACCCTGTTAAAAAAAATAATGCTTACTGTACTTTCATGTACGACATAAGGCAATCAAAATACATAAATGCATTTACCTTTAAAACATAAGAATCTTGTCACTAGTTCAGGAAAACCATTTTGTAGAAAAATATCATATCAAAGAAAATACTAATAGGTTTTGTAATAACCACTGTGGGACATATGCAACTAGCAGTGAGAAAGACAAATAAATTACAAAACAGTTAAAATGATGAGCTGTCAGCAAATATACAATTAGAACACGAAGTTCAATTGTGCTCTTTTAATCTGATCAAAATCCTCTCACTTTAATAAAGAAAAAATGCAGTGCTTGTGCAGTTAAGTAATTTAACAAAATTTTGCCACTTTTATGCTGTTGCTTCAAACATTTCTTAAGATCTACTACAAAGTTAAAACAAATCTCAAGACTCCCCTCACAATGTTCTAGATATTTACGAAGATTAGCTACAAAATGTCAGCAAATATTTCACAAGACCCATTATGAATCTGCAAATATTTCATAAGACGAACTCCAAAATTTGCAAACATTTCAAAAGACCTATTACAAGAAATGGGCTTTCACACATGTCCACTACAAAGTCACAACTACCTATGTCCCTTTAAAGGTTAGCCTTCATAAGAGGTCGCAGGTATTTGCTGTACGCTTCTGGGACGTCAGTTTGATTCATGGGGCTCTTTTGGGCTTCGCTGAACATCCTGCAAGAGAAAGAATAGTTAAGAACTAATGCAATGCCTGATTACAGATACTGTACTGGTAGAGGAAGTATACTGTATATGGTTCCCTACAGAGCAATGTGCACTTCAGAGGTCATAGGTGACTGAAGTAACTTAAATATACATTAATATCAATACCATATTTCAAACTATAAACCTAATCAACCAGTCAAACATTGGAAAATGGTCATCAACAAAGTATTACCTTAAATCAATCACCACTGACCAATTGAAATAAGCATTTCATCTTATGATGACTAATCCCATTTCTAAACAAACTTTAAAATATATTTAGAGAAAGAGTTTGGATTATCATGGCAGGTCATTAAAATATTTCATGTTGTATAGCTGTACCTCTGAATAACATTTACATCTTTATGAAAAAAGAGAAATGTGTATATATTATGCACATACAAAGCTACCCCTTCATCTATAACAATTTAAAATTGAATTCAAGAAAATGATAGCTGAAAAAAAGGGGAAAGCAAAAAATCATACATACCTGTGATAGACGTTGCCATCCCAACATCCAAGAGTTGAGCCAAGGATACGATCATGGATATCAAATGAATCCACTAATGACACCGCATCATCTCTGAGAACTGCCAGAAGCTCACACATTTCTCCTTCCAGTGTACTGATATTCTCAGGTGACAGGGCTTGACTCTGAGTGTGGGGTGAGAGGAGATGCCAATATAAGGTTATGATATCTGAATAAAAGATTTTAAGTGAATCCTTAAATTGTGAGTTCTAGATGCTTGATTGTTAAAAAATCGAATAAAAACAGAGGGAAAAATAAAAATCATACATAAAATAAGTGGGCTGATACAAGTTTGAATGCCAAATACTGTGAGAACTTAAAGAATATCTTCTATATCTAGATAAAATAAAGAATATTTTCCTAAAAGGCTTAAAATGACAACAAAATTAATTATAATGTTTGATTTAAGATTTAAGATTTAGTTTTAATTCCATTTGTTACAATGGATATTCTTTGCTGGGACATACTGTCTATTTTATTTTGCCCAAATCTCCCCATGTGCAAGGAATGGCCAGGGTTACCATTCACAGGCTGGGCGTGGGATTTTAACGCAGATCAGCAAGATTGCTAGACCAGCACCTTACCGCTGCGCCAGCACATGATACAAATCAGAACTTTTCAACCATTTTTTGATCATCCTTAGTAATGATTTTATAAAAGCTGCCCACTCTACATAGTCATCCACTTATCATTAAAAAAAAATATATATATAACATCTAACCTTTTAGGTTCCAATTCTACAATTACTTAGGCAGACAATTATTTTTCTCTCATTTTGAATCTGTATATTCTTCAAACATACAATTCAGCCCAATTGTACAATAAAAGGGGCACAGGGCATAGAGTCCTTTGCACCTTAGTACTTCTGATGCCCATTCTGCCTAATTTATACACCAGCCCTTGGTCCGACAGTAAGTGAACAAGTGTCTTTAAGATCTTTACATTCTGACTAATGGTTGCTACCCTCTCCCTAGACCCCATAGCTGAATATGCCAAATGAGAGAACAGGAACTGAATGCATTAGATATCCCCTTTGATTTCAGTGAGAGGGAAAAGTGGTGCTGGGCATGTATTTTCCCCAGAAGACATTAATTGTGAACCCCATATTTATTGTTGAAAAGCTCACCACTGACTTCAGACAGCTCTCATCAAAACACAAAGGTAAACACATCCTACAAGACATGAGAGAGAAGTGTCATAGACTTCTCTTTCATTAACAGGCATACCCCATTCTTAAATTTTGGGCTATGCCCCTGCTAAACCTTTAATATAGTACTTTAGTTATTATTAATCAGGTATTGAGGACTGTTATCCTTAAAACTATCACATATCAACCAGCCAGCCAAGCAACTAAGCAACCTACCAATGACTACAACAAAAACAACAAAAATGAAAAAAATCTCCAATTTATACAAAGATTTGAAAAAAAGAGTAACTGATTACAGAAACAAAAGATTACAACTCCAAAAAAGAGCAATATATTTCGATCTAATTTGAAACAACAACAACATGACAGAATAACAAAGATGGTAAACTTCCTTCCTCACCCTAAGGAAGTCTCCTTGATTCAGACTGATGTGGTAGATGAGGTAGAGACGGCACAATCTGCGAAGAACATTCCGTACACCTTCACTCAGCTCCAGGCTCTCAACATTCTCAACAAACTGCTCGCATGTGAAGTACCTGGTATGGGCCTGAGGGTGAAAGAGAATTTTAAAATTTGATATATAACCAACTGCATTTTTGTATTACAGGCTTTTGATTTGCCTGCCCCAAAATGCAAGATATGACAGAGAAGTGTTTTCTTCTCAAACTTGTGATTTGCACATTTATACATGATTTTACTTTGCTATTCCTATTCTAGGTAGCTATAAAGAAACTGAATTGGTAATTCACAACTTATTTTTCACTTTCATTGCCATGAATTGTTGATAACTAAATAATAGCAATGAAAAAACTTAAAAGAGGCACATTGATTTATTGGCCTATTTCTACATACAGTTAGTAAAACAAATATATCAGTATCTCCCAAGAATAATGGAAAGTATATAAATTACCGTTGTTATAGCCATAATTTGCTCATAATCTATAAAATAATCATCCATCCAATGCAAAAAGATGTGGAGGAAGAAATAATATTTGAATAATTAAGAAATTGTGCAATTCATGTTTTTAAATTACATCAGACTTTACAATGCAACATCAACAAATAAATCATAAACCTTGCATTGTAGAATCATTCATTCTCATACACACTGTCCAGACACTTGTCACAATAATCTTAATTTGAAAAAAGGTAAATTAAGTAAAATCTTCCATGATGATGATAACATAAGACTGTATTGTTGATGACAAATGAAAGTCAAATAATCTTAATTTGAAAAAAGGTAAATTAAGTAAAAGAAAGTCTCAAAAATCTTCCATGATGACGATAACCTAACCAGTGTACTATTCATGTAAATAAAAAGCTCTGGATGGCCCTCGATTAGTGAATGACAGATTAACACTCTTCTATAATATAACTGACCTGAGCACATTTCACAAGTAGAACAGAACATTTGTTCCATGCAAGTTCAAATTGTTCTCCCTGATCGCAGTGCTTCTGGAGGCGCTCTGCTGTCTCGGAGACAATGGCCGAAACAGCTTTCTTGTATGCTTCAACCAGAGCTGAAAGTAAAAAAGTATATCATTTTTTTTTCTCTTTTTCTGCTATTCTTTCATGTATGATGTCAAATTCTAATTTGTAATTCAATTGAAAAAAATTATAAAAAAGACTGAATTACTCCACAGCACATGAGATGATGTTCATCAAGATTAATCATTATTATCATTACCATGAAATTCTGATGAAAATTTTATAAAAAATGTCAACTACATCACTTGCACTGTGGTCATTCATTTTCATTTATACCATTTTTCTGCATTTCTCACAGTGAAACCTGTTCATGTAATTTGAAATGAAGAATCTAAATGGTCAAATTCATGAGTAAACAGACAGTGACTGTACAGCAAATGCGATAAAAGCTGTCAGAAAATACAACCTTCATTTGAAAGGTTGGTAGACAAGTGTGTAGAAACAGGCTGAGCAGCCAAGTACGAAACGGAATGGCACAGCTTCTCTCCCTTTCGTGCTTCACGGTATGATTTAATGATGTATCTGGAATGCAAAGTTGTTATTGTTTAAATACTGAGTGAAGAGATTTCAGTAAAATGTACCAGAACGCCAGAGATTTTGTCTTCCTATAGAAGTGAGAAAATACGTAATAACAGATGATGCTAACTGTGAGAAATAAGGCATCACTTTCATTAATGAATCCAAAATGAACACAGAACAACAGCATAGCTTGGAACACATATGACCAACCTTGCAACCTGAAGCCACATAACTGTGTTCTCTCCCTCATAGGTGTTGGCAGCAGTAGTTGTAGTATAGATGCGAGGGAGGTTGGAAGATGATAGGTATCCATGTCCGCCACATGCAAGTCGGCATATTTCAATGCCTGCAGAAGCATCACTTGAGCTCAGAGCCTTCAATCCACAAGATATAGCATGCAACTGAAAGAGAAACAGAAATTGATAGTGGCTAAAAACAGGACAAAAAATATATGCACACTAACAGCTGTACACATATGAAATAAAACACAGCCAGAGATTTAAAGGAGCAATAAATTTGTGGTTTTGAAATGGATACTTGGACTTGATGGGGTCTGAATTTTCTGAGATGTAATATCATGCAACAGTCTAGATTTTGTGGCTAGGCCTGAGCTATGCACAGTTGGCCCACCCGTTGCAAATCATGACATGTATAAACATTATAGGCCATTATGTCATGACGACTATAGACGTGCTCGGAATTAAGAAGTTCAATTGCAGATGAATAAATTGCAAGAACAAGAACTGAATGAAACATTTCTTTTCTGATGAAGCATTTCTTTGCATTAGCATTCAAGATTGGTGATATAATATACATAAAATAGAAACTAGTACTCTGTTATGGACTTAAATTTGATGTTGAAATTTTTCACTAAAGGAAAAGAAAGAAAAAATCTACAATAATAAAAGCTAGAAATAAAAAACTAAAATCAGGCTAATTAGAATTTCACAGAATTAACATAATGTCAGACTCAAGTAAAATATGACAATATGTTGCGATAACATTACAAAAACATCCCTGCTCAAACAAACCTCTGGCAGAAGATCTAAGTTTCCCTCATGAATATTTCCTGTGACCTCATTATAGGTATCCCAAACACGTCTTGCCGAGAAGTGGATACCAAAGATGGTGGCTATTTGCGGCAATAGCTTGTACTGCTGGGTCTGGTAGTCGAGAATCTGAGGTTCTGGCTCTCTGTAAATTTCAGTTTGATATTACAATATGTATATACGTTTATATACACACACAGATATATAAAAATGTATATAAACACAAACACAAACACACACACACAGATATATATATATATATATATATATATATATATATATATATATATATATATATATATATATATATATATTATATATATATATATATATATATATATTATATATATATATATATATATATATATATATATATATATATATATATATATATATATATATATATATATATATATATATATATATATATATATATATATATATATATATATATATATATATGTATATATATATATATATATATATATATATATATATATATATATATATATATATATATATATATATATATATATATATATATATATATATATATATATATATATATATATATATATATATATATATATAT
>NW_020872601.1:493410-508410 GCF_003789085.1 Penaeus vannamei
AAGGAACCCAGCAAGTACCAATCCCTATCTCTCCTCAGCTGCCTGGGCAAAAACAGCCAAGATGGTACTGTAGTGAGTTATTACGCCGCCGAACCGTCCCGTCCCACTCACGGGAGCGAACGAGTGAACCGCCGATTACGCCCCGAACGACCAGTCTCCGCCACCGTTTCTCACACCACGCCTATCTTCGACTTCGTGCTGGACTCTACGAGCCGGCACTTGGGAGAGAGAGCACCGCAGGGGGCTTAGCAGATACCAAGTCGGGCGCTCGTGGTACTTCGCCCCATAGTACTTTGCCTCGTGATACTTCGCGCCGTCGATATCTCGTCTCGTTATGCCAGTGGCCCTCCTGCCCACCTTGCCTCCGACGAACATAAAGTTGAGTATTCATGACATCGCCATTTGTTTTTGGGCAAATGTATATTGCCACATGCCATGCCATACTGTTTATTTAATAAAGCCAGTTAATGTGTAATTGTTTTTACATACCGAACTATTGCTTGCCATCAGTGGGGCTATTAGAGTAACAATAAGTGCACTTAAAGACAGCAGAGAAATACTGCGACAGAAAGAAAGAGGTGGCGTAACGCTACAGTACTAAACAGGCTCCATTGGAAAATGAGACCCCCTCATGAACACCTGCACAGGTTCACAAGGGGTAAGAGCACAGCCCATAGCATTTCTACACACTCCTAAGCTCAATATACACCACACCCTCTGTGGTTGTCTTCCTTGACTTGGAGAAGGCTTTTGAATTGGCAAGTTTCCTTGCCATTCACGAGACCCTAATCCATAAGGGAATCAAAGTCAGACTCTTGGCCTAGATAGCTGACTATTTTAAAGGCAGAACAGCAAATGTCAGATTTGAAGGTCATCTATCTCAACACATGCCACTTGAGAATGGAACGCCTCAGGGAGGGGATCTCAGTCCTGCTCTGTTCAGTACCTTCATGTCCAATATACTCAACATTCACCTGCCAGAAGGATGCAAGATCATCTCTTATGCAGATGATCTGGCAATCATAGCCTCTGGCAACCACTGCCTAACTAGAGCTCAGTGCTGTATGAATCTGGTGTCTGAAGAGTGTTGTAGGACGGGTCTAAAAATATCGGCGGTAAAATCAAAATCTATAGCACTGAGAACCAATGTCAAAAAACAGAAACTCACTGTTCAGGGCATGGATCTGGAGTGGGTGAAAGACTGCCTATATCTTTGGCGTATGGATAGGCCACACACTCACTTTCAAAATGGAGATCCAATACCTGCTTGACCGAACCAAGGAAAGACTGTCAGTCATGAAAGTAATGACCGGGAGACACAGTAGCGGGACACAAAGTACCAAGATCATTCTATGTGCATGCTGTCCGTCCTATTGTTGACTGCGCTTCTGTCGCCCTCATTGCTTCCAGCACAGCACTAAAAGAAAAACTGGAAACAGTACAAAATGAAGCAGTCAGAATCATTCTGGGCGCCCCAGATGGACAAAGGTCATCAAACTCCTCATGGAGACCGATTTACCGTCCCTGGACACCCGAATTGGTCTAATGGCAGCCCAGTTCCTTTCCAAGGTTTTGCAGGCACCCTGAAACTCATACTTAAGACAAAGAGTACTCAGACGCCTACAGCAAGACTATAAGCTTTTGCAGACAACTCTTGGCTCACACACACAGCCAGAGTGTTGATACGCTTCCAGCTCAAAGAACCGCTGCTTGCAAGGGCATGGACTCCCCTCACCCTGACTATAAAGAACCCCCGCCGTGGGCAAACAATTTTATCGAATTCTCAGTCCTAAGCCTGTCAAAGAGAAAAGATCAATACTCTATGCCTAGCCTAAAGACACTAGTACAAAGGGTCATTGCTCAAATAACTCCTCCAGGCAGCATAACCTACTACACGGATGGATCCGTGGATCCCATAAACCACACTGCAGGCGCCGGCTTCGAAACAAGGAATACCACAACATCCATTTGGGTCACTGGCAATGCCTCCTCGCTCCAAGCTGAAACGGTCGCGATCATGGAAGCCCTGACACACGCGTCCCTAAGGGATGGACACGTGATCATACGTACAGACTCTAGGGCAACCATTGACAGTCTACAACATAGCATGCCCCAAGACAACATCTACCTTCTGACATCTGTACTCACCATAGCCCAAAGAATCCTCGGTCACAGTAGAAGAATCATCATAAACTGGGTCCCATGCCACATAGCCATCCAAGGGAATGAGCTTGCTGACTAGCCGAAAAGGGCCGGGATATGCCCCAAACCTCCATGATCGTTAAACCAAGCCAAAGGAGACTGAGCCAAAATTCCAAAGCTACAGCATGTGCAGTTCCCCGGGGCATGCACAGAGAAAATACCACAAATTCACTCGCTGCTACGTGGTACTCAGATGCCACAGGCTATGAGCCACTGGCCCTTCCTCAAAAAAAAAAAAAAAAAAAAAAAAAAAAAAAAAAAAAAAAAAAAAAAAAAAAAAGGTACCGAAGTCATATTGCACAGATTAAGATTAGGTTACCCATGCACTTGGCAAATTATTGATGACGTGGTTGTCGGGAATGCAAGCATTGCGGCGAGCCTAACGCCACATTAATTGCAGAATTGTGAACACACGCAATTTCTAAGACAGGGACCACCCACCACAGCCGCCGGGCCGGTAAAAAAGATATGTTACATGCTTACACCTTGGCAGCTGGATCGCTTGCTTGCAATCCCAGCCACTAATATAAGCATACAGTCCAAAGGAAACACATGAGTTAACTAGAAATAGTTAACACAGGCCAGGCTACTCTAGAGTAAAGGCCCGGGCGAAGCTAGTCTTCGCAAATCTAACTGAATTGAACTGAATTGATTGAAATATGCAACATGGAGAACTCATCGGAGCTTCCATTACCACCCTACCCCGAGCTCGATGTTTCATCGTACGAAGGACTGAGTGACGATTAACCTCCTCTATTTTCTCTAGGCAACGTCCCCGGGGCCTTTCGCTTTATAGGCCTATTCACTCGGGGAACGGGGAACTGTGAAGCAGTATTGGCCAGCATCTCTTTACGAAGGAAAGGGATTCCACGACAAAGTTCAGTGGGAATGTGAAGACAACCTGTGGTGCCAGGGTTCACACCGTTAATGGGGAAATTGTGAAGTGGAAAACCTCATCCACAGACATCTTGCTGTTCCAGGGAAGGCTGAGGTTGAGGAGATACTAGCAGCCATGGAGGAACGTGCCGCCTCAGTAGCAGAGCCCATCGCGCATATTGCAAACATTCGAAGTCGGCTGGCCTCATTTAATACCAACTTAGTCGCCGTCAAGAGGATCAAATCACGTATTGCAAAATTATAAACTTATATCCTTGTAGATTTGCAGTGTCTGGAGCAAATAGGCAAAGAAATGGTGATCCCCAGTGACCAATAAAGTTACACTCACCACAAATATATTTTACTAATACCTAGAGAAAGAAGTATGATATATGATTTATATGTCATACCATCGTAATCATACATTCTGTATAACATTTGTTGTAATTCAAACACTTCTTCCTAAATCTGGTCTGCCGATAATGAACCGCAACGTTCAGACATAAATGGCAATTCGACGTGTTGTCCCTGCGACATTTTATCCACTATCGAAACGGAAGCTGTGTCGCACCGCAATGTGGCAATATTACCTCCGCGGCATAGTATCCTAGAACCGTTGCACCTTATCGCTTTGAATGAGGACATATCAAGATGTCTTTTGTTCATTGTTGATTCAGGTATTAAGATGTGAATGCACATTAATATTTTTGTTTGCAATAATTACTTTAATCAGTGGTGGAATCTCAGGTCTTGCATTGAAATTCTTTGTGAAATATAAATGATAAAGCCCTTTACCCATATATTATAGTCGCGTCTGCTTGCAGGCTTAAATAAATGATAATCATTTGTGAAATTAATTCGTTTATACATGTAATGTCTGTTTCTTTCTCCACCTTCTTTTTAACTTTTATTGTTTGGCATGAGCTACTAACCCGGGCTCATACTGGAACAGACACAGTGAGAGTTAGAGCAGTGCACCCATATTTTGTATAAAAAGTATATCCCAAATGCCAATGCGTTTCTGCGGTCATCACCAGGTCGACTTTGATCATATTATTATTCAAATATTCTTTTAGCACCTACAACACTAGGCACGGGGACAAGAAGGGGCTTTGTCATGAAAGACAATGTGGAGAAAAACGCCTTTGAAAGTTTTGCTCCGTTACTTGAAATTCAATTTTTGTGACTTTTGCATAACGGAAATATCCATTCTGCATAACGAAAACAACGAAAAAATAACTATTGTATTTTCATTGCAGTGCTTTTAAAACAATAATTGACAAAAATGCTGATTTAATAATAACTAAAAATATTTACTGTCGTTGATGTTTAAATTTCTATAGCTTTTCTACTATTTGCTGACTTAAAGATGAGAATGGTTTTGAAAATGTGAATAAAACTTTTGCAATAATTCAATGATACATTCATATATTTTTTTTTCTTTTTAGTAACTAAAATCTGTTTACTAAAAATGGCATATTTGACTGTGGGGAGAACAGTAGTAAAAGCGGTTAACCTGAAGCTTTCGGTTGCTAGTCATTCAAAATGCTGCCATATATATATATATATATATATATATATATATATATATATATATATATATATATATACCACACACACACACACACACACACACACACACATATATATATATTATATATATATATATATATATATATATATATATATATATATATATATATATATATATATATATATATATATATATATATATATATATACATATATACATGTATAAATATATAATACATACATATACATACATACATACATACATACATATATATATATATATATATATATATATATATATATATATATATATACATATGTATATATAAATTTATATATACATATATGATCATATAATCATATAGCAAGCAAAGGGCACTGTTAAAACTGTTGAGCCGAAAAGGTGATGAAACTGTAGCCCCGTTCCCCGTCATCTTCCCTCACCGCCGAATCATGGCGAAACCTCACATGATTTCTTCGAATATCAAGTCAGTCCAAACTTCCACTGACTAGACCTAGCCTTGGAGTAAGTTAGCATTTTTCTTAACCAAGTTTCTAACCGCTGACATAAAAGCAAATGGTAAATAAATGCACTACATGATCTAAATCTAAGGCCCGTACTTTTAAAACCTTTCGCCAGGGCTGGCGAAAGGTTTCGCCGGGCGATCCGGAATTTCGTACTTTTAAAATCATGCCTGGCGAACGTTCGCCAGGGCTGGCGAAAGATCATATTGGAACAGCCTGGCGAAGAGAGCTGTTTGAATACCATTTTCTTGCTTTCAAATTATAAATTAGTAACATATTTGTGTATGATAGGATGTAGGAATCACACTGAAATTATAAAATATCTTAAAATCATAATTTGTTATGAAATAACGTATATACGTATTTTTTTCAAGACCTTCGATGTTCCAGTCGAGAGCTCAAGACATCAGCTGTATTCCTACCCCCCTACCCTACCCCCACCCCCGAGATGACTTATTTAGATTTAGGTTGTTGTTATTTTGGTTGTAAGGATAATGTTCTTTTCACAAATAATACCAGAAGTGTTTTTTATGGCGGCATGTTTACTTTTGGCTATAGAAACAGAGCTGTAGTGCTCCACCGCCCTATAATGAGGCGTCTTTAATGATACCCTTGTAGGCCTACAGTTCAATATCTTACATCAGTTAGGAATAGTAAAATAGTAATTTTTAAACTCTTGTTAAAGTATAAAGTTATTTTTTGTATAAAAGTATAAGGTTGATATAGTATAGTATAAAGTACTTTTAAAACCTTTCGCCAATGCTGGCGTTCGCCTGGCGAAGCTTCGCCAGGCGAACATCTGAGTGAGGGAGGCCTTACTTTTAAACTAAGGCAGGTGTTCGCCAGGCCTGGCGAACGAAAGGGATCGCCAGGCGCTAACATCTTGGATTCCTGATAAATCTAGCGCTTCGGCGAATGAAAAAAAAAAAAAAACGCGAGAAAAAGCAAAAGGTTTTAAAAGTACGGGCCATAAAGTTAACCTTGTTATAGTATAAAGTGTAGTATAGCATAAAGTATAAAGTTAATTTTGTTATAGTATAAAGATATTTTCAACTTCTTTGTTATAGCATAAAGTTAAAATTTAACTCCTTTGTTATAGTATAAAGTGAGACTATTGCGGAAACATTTTCGTCTTCTCTCGAGGTTAATAATTAAGTTTAGGTTATGTTATGTGCACTGCAGGTGTAAACAAATTTGCGCTAGATTTAGCGGGAATGCAAGATGTTAGCGCCTGGCGAACGTTGGTTTTAAAAGTAAGGCCTTCCTCACTCAGAGGTTCGCCTGGCGAAGCTTCGCCAAGTGAACGCCAGCACTGGCGAAGGTTTTTAAAGTACGGGCCTAAGTAATCAATTATGCAATCATCATTTTACGAAATTGACGCAGTACCGTCCTATGGTTAATAGTTAATGGTGCTAGACACAAGGTCATATAGTACTATAGGAAAGGGTGATGACAGGTGATAGTTGCTATGCGTCAACCATCCAGGGTAATGTTGAAAGGTTAAAGATGGGAAAGGGGTTGATGAGGGAATGGGTTATGGTTTAGGTAAGGGAATTAGATCAAGTGAAGGATACTTATATGTCTAAGGAAGAACAGGTTGTCAAAGTAGAAGCTGGGGGATACTGTAAGGATGTCTGATATGTTGGGACTTTGGTGAAGATAGATGGGGAAAAGTAGAGGCACGGGCTGTAGTTAAGCGTGGACAGGACAACAGAATGTGTGGAACTGAAAGTGGGACATTACATAGATATATGTAATATATATCTGCCTGTTCATTGCCGGGGATTCCAACATGGCTGGGCACCCAGCAAAATCGTGTGCATAGACTTTATGACGGTTAATGAGTTATGGGAGTCAGTGAAAATAGTGAAAGAGGAAAAAGGGAGTGAGTATATGCGTTTTAAGGCAAAAAGGAGTGCATGCAGTTCTGTAGCAAGGACACTGGGTTCAGACAGGAGGATGTATTTGAAAGCGCGATTTGGGAAGGTTACTGCGAATCCAGCTCCTGAGGTGGATTTGGAACCATCAGTGTAAACGTGAATGCTGGAGGAATGAATGGGGACATGGTCAAGGAAATGGGTGGATCAGGGAAAACAGAGGAGCAAATACGGGGGTAAGGCATACGCCATGGAGAAGTGGAATGGACAGAAAACGGGAGAGGTCGGAGGTGGGGAAAGGGAAAATGGGAGAGGAGGGTATCCATGCGTACGGAGAAAGGAGTAGGTAAACGTGGAGAAGAGGTAAAGGTAGTAAGCAGGGATTGTGTGATAGTTTGGTAAGGGGAAATTGGTGAAATCGAGCATAACATCAAAGAGTGAGAAGGGCTCGGCGTCGAGAGAGAGATGGCATGCCAAACAGTATACAGGCTCTCAACTGGAGAGGAGCGGAAGGCGTCTAGGGCTAAGCGAAGACCGCAGTGGTTGATTGTATCAAGGTGAGCAAGAAGCGAGGTTGAGGCAGAGGAGTAGATATGGCATCCATAATCTAGAGTGGAGAGAATCAAGGTAACATGAAGATGGAGGAGAGTTTTGCGATCTGAACCCCAGGAGAGGTGTGGCGTTGAGCTTTTTCTTAGATGTACTAGATATGGTCTCGCCAGGACAATTTGGGGTAAAAAAAAAAATGCCTAGGAATTTGCCAAAAGAACGGTATTGGAGTGGAACGTTATATAAGAAAAGTGGGGGTAGGGGGCCTATACGTGAGCGAGAGAAAAGGATGGAGAAAGATTTGGAGACAGAGAAGCGACAGCCATAGTTAGTGGCTCAATAAGAAACATGTTATTGCAGACTGAAGCAATTGACAGAGATCTTGTATGGATGTGGCAGAGGCGTAGATGGTTAAGTCATCAACATATAGTGGTGCCCGGGCTCCTAGTGGTAGGACTAAGGCAATGTCATTTAGAGCAAGAAGGAATAAATTGGTGCTAAACACACTTCCTTGTGGGACGCCTTCGAACTGAGGAAAGGATGATGACGTGGAAGAGGCGATGTTGACCCGGAAAGTACGTTTGGAGAGAGAAGATTTTATGAAGACATCCATGTTTCCACGTATACCTAGGGGAGACAATTGTTGTAGAATATGGTACCGCCATGTAGTATCATATGCTTTTTCTATGTCAAAGAATATGTCTAATACGGATTTATGCTGTCCTTCGGGCACGGCGGAAACCAAACAGGGAAGGAGAGCGTAGATTGTGATTCAAAATGCCACATTAAGCGGGTAACCATTCGTTCTAGTAGCTTGCACAAGCAGGTAGTTAGAGCGATGTTATTTCCTGACGTCCATATGTGGTTGAAATGAGTTAATAGGAAGATTAGAGAGGAAGACGGGAGGTGTCGGAGCGATAGTGATAGTGAATACCGTCAGGGCCTTTATGTGATGCGTTGAGTTAGAAGAAAAAAGAGCATTATAAGACTCATCAGAGGGTAGGGTGAAGGTGATGGGGGCGCGTTCCATGATGGTCTTAATGGAAGAAAAGTTTGGGGAAAGGTGAGAGCCACTACTAACCTGGCTGAAATAGTAGCCCAGTTCATCAGGAACTTGGATAGAATCAGAGATGAGAGCATCTCGAATATGGAGGACGGGGGCTGGATGGAGGGGGGGGGGGGGGTGTTTGCCTGATAGTTTATGGATCCGACGCCAAACACCTGAAATAGATGTAGATGTAATTGAGGAAACATAATTTTGCCAGCTATTTGTTTTACTGTTTCTGATTGTACGACGAAAATGGGCAGATGCTCTTTTAAAAGAGATAAGGGCTGACAGCTGGTTAGGGGTACCTCATTTGTAGCGATAGCTGTTCCCGGCTGCTTGTTTTAAGCGAAGCGCTTTGGTGCAATAAAAATTCAAACATGGAACACATTTGGAGGTCTAAGGTCTTGAAGTTCGAGGAACGGATGTATAGGCACCTCTTAGAATCGTGGTTGTAAAATATTGTAGCATATATAAAATGGGCGGGAAGGGGATGGAGGGATAGTATAGTATAGAGTGAAGTGAAAGTCAGCTTTATCAAAGCACCAGCGTGAGGGATTAGGAAGTGGTATATATGAAGTAGGAGAAAGGAGTACTGGAAAAGTCACTATAGGGAAAGTGGTCCAGAACTAACTAATGGAAATCTAAATGAAGAGAAGGGGAGCATAAAGAGAGGTCAAGGCACGAGAAGGATTGCGTGTGTCTGTCAAAGTGTGTAGGGCGATATGAATTATGAATAACTAGGTTATTTGTGGAGATGAAGCGTTCTAAAGATCGGCCTCAGGAGGTGGTGATAGAATCACCCCATAAAGTGTGGCGGCAGTTGAAATCACCAACTACGAGGAAAGGTGGATGGAGTTGGGAAATTAAGAGTTTTAAAGGCAACAAAGTCAATTGGATTGGAAGGTGAGAAATAGACTGAGATAACTGTGATCCAACGGCAAAGAAAGATGCTAATAACTGTGCACGGGGTAGTGGTTTGTAAGGGAGGTATGACATGCGGTGTTTTCCGATGGATAAATATAGACGAGACATAAAGGGAATGTGAGGATGAGACAAAATGGTAATTGGGAATTGGAATAGGAAGATGTGTAAGAAAAATCTCATGGAGGCAGATAACGGATGGATTATAAGAAGGGATATAACGAAGGTCTGGTCTTTGAGAACGGAAACCGCGAATTCTCCAGTGTATGAGAGATATAGCTTAGTTGTTTTATGAGAACGCATACAGTATGTGTTGGGGGATTTGACGGGGACGGAGCTAGGGGTGAGATAAGGAATTAGAGGTAGGGGTGGGTTGGTGTAGTATCAGGAAGGGTATCTGGAGGTGAGGGATCTTGGGAAGGGCATTGTTGTGACATGAGTGCTTCACGTATGTATACAGCAGGGAGTGGAAGGGATAGAGGGGATGGAGGAAGGGTTAGTGTACGTGTTGTTGGAGCTGAGGGGGATGGGTTGTGTTGGGAAGGAGTAGGACGAAAGCGTGTTGAGGGAATATGAGTAGGAGGAGAATGGATATCGGTAGTAGACGGAATTGAGGGGACTAGGTTGTGTTGCGAGGGAGTAGGAGGAAAGGGTGTAGGGGGAATATCAGGAGGGGGATGGATATCGGCAGTCACTTCGAGTATGGAGGGAGCATGAGTTGTGGAGTATTGTGTCCCAAGCATATAATTTTGAATATCTTCCACAGTTCCTGCAATGGAGTTGGTTGGAGAGTTTTGTGAGACAAAGGTTTTCTTATGAGGGGGGGGGGGTGTAGGAAACGTGTCTGAGGAATAAAGGTAAAGGTAAGTGGAGGTGCGTGTGCGGTAGGGAAAGAAGGGGTGGAATGTTTAGCCTGTCTGCTGCGGGTAGGGCGGGGAGGGAGAAGGGACGGTGTTGGGGCTGTAGTTGTGATTGGAGTCTCTGAATTTTGAGTGGCAAAAGAATTTGACTGGCGAAAGTAGGATGTAGAATTGAAGTGGGGAAGTAAGTAGGTATTGGGAAACGTGTAGGAACATCTTGGGATGGAGGGGGAGGGGCAGAGCGAGCGACATTACTAGAGCAGGGAGTATGAGAGAAACCTTGTCGGCGTGCTCCCTGTCTGGCTTCACGCAGAGTGAGATCATTTTTGTATCTGAGAGTTGCTACCTCAGACTCAAGATTGTAAGTGGGACAGCCTCTATAAAATACATTATGGGGGCCGTCGCAGTTAGCACATGTGCGTGTTTGTGCGGAGCACATAGGGGGCATCGGTCTGTGGAACGGCAATGTTTGGCAGGATGTCTAAAGCCCCAACAATTTTGACATTGGCGGAGAGGATATTGGTATGGTCGAACAGGGAGAGCTTGTCCACCAATGTAGATACGAAAGGGGTCATGAGTCCTGAAAATAATTTTGGCAATGTTGGTGGGTTTCTTTCGATGACCTCTAGGAGGAATGGAGTAGCAATGTACTGATATCACATCATGGTCTTTGAGGCAGCCGAGTAAGTATTCTCCACAATCTGACTAATCGATATCCATAGAGCAGCTTGCTGGGGAGATAGAGACAGTTCCGGCACAAGTATTAAGAGTTGGATGAAGTTCTAGATTTGATAGTGCTATAGCTTGTTTCAGATGTGACTGTTACGAGACGGGTACGATCCGGTCGGGTACGGAAAGGGCTTTTGGCCACTTGCTTTTGGAGGAGTGTTGCCTGGAGCTGTAGAGGGGATCGTGAAAATTCGGTCCCGTTTAGCAGGGCTAAATAGAGTATTTTAGATATTTGTAGGGTTGGTGGTGGTAGAAGGACGGGGACGTGTGGAAGTATTGTTGAGGGGGTTAGTATTATGGAGAGATGGAGAATATGGGCGTAAGGTAGTAATACGGGAGGAAGAAGGTTGTGTGGTAGAGGTGATGCAGTTGAGGAAGTTGGAAGAGTAGGAATGTCTTCTGGAGACTGAGTCTCGGCTTAGGTGGGTAGTGCACTTGTAGGAATTGAGGAGTGGGTAGTAGTTGCAGTGTTCAGAGTCGTGGTCAAAGGAGAACCTGGGGTCGGGGAGCCAGGAGAGTTTGAATTGTTGGGGCTATTTGATGAAGGGGCAAGCCTCACTGCCCCTAATACAGGTATTACATCTTCATACTGGCCATGGGAAGCCTTAACTATGTTTAGGAAATAAACAGTCCACCCCTCAGGGTCCTCTTGAGGGGTACGGGCTAGACAACTAAAACGGGGGAATAATGTGCCCATGGTTCCCTTAGACGTAGATAGAAGGGGTTGAAGAAAGAATGGAAACGAAAGAGTTGGAGGGAGAAAAGATCATGCAAAATTAGTTGTCGAGGGCTGAGGCCCTAGGCAGGGGAGATCCCTGTATTGGGTCTCAGTCTCCGTATCCAAAGCCTCCCCCTCCCACGACAAAACCGGGGAAGGAATTAAGGGGGGAGTATTGTTTATTTGTTTATACAGGATAGCCAGATTGCTTAGGCATAGTGACTCGAAAGACAGGCACAAGGACTGAAATGTCCTGATTTTTGGTTGGGTAACTTGACGTGGTGGGCCATTACCGTGCATTTTTGTGGTTTATATATTGACTGCATATTAATTTGTTTTATTATGCACCATGCTCGAGACGCTGAACAAAAATAATAGATATTTGATATTTTCACTACAGTTGCTAATGGTTCATATTATTATGACAGTTATATTTCTGACTTTGTACAATGTCCCTGGGAATTTGTTTGCTTTGTTTACATGAGTAAAAAAAATTATGTTTGTATATAAATGTACTAAACTTCATTCAGTGTTTCCAATACAAGAATATCTGAAAAGGTTAAGAAAAATAAAGGTTATCTTTCAGTCAGTTTGAAAAAAAATCATATTTTATTTTACTATCACAACAATAACTTACCATGCATTTCAAATAGTAAGCCAAACTTATGGCCAAAAAATTGTTCACATAATTATAGGCTTTGGGATTTGGTATAAGCTTATCTGAAAAACATTGCTATATCAAAAACTGTAATTTTTTTCTTCTTATTGCCTCAAAGTATGATTTAATAGATGGACCTTGTTAAACCTCGTCAATAATACCGCTTTTTATTTCTAATATAGATTTGATACTCAAACCTCTAAAACTACTGATCTCCAAAACTTATCTAATAACTGTCCCTACACATGAACAAAAGGCATGAAAAGCCATTGATGTTTAAATTTGTTTCAACTCATTTCCCATCACTGGGGTATATTTCCATCAGCCAATACAACTTGGTAACATCAGTATTTTCTTTGTACAGGCAAACTAACTGCTAATTTAACTCTAGTCTTCAATGGCCTCTTGAAATTGTACCTTTTGGAATTTATTATAAATAAACAGAAAGCACATCATAATATCTAGTAAACAAATTTAAATTATCTAATATAATCATGTAATCACTTGGGTTATATGCTATAGTAACACGATGATAAATTACAAAAGCAATCTAAAAATGATTTTTGATGTACTTCTGCTGTCATGAACACTATGCTGTAGTGAGTGACCTGAGGTGAAGCCTGACATATTACTAACTACATGCTTCTGACCTGCTGCCATTTTTGGCCTATTCCATCTTTGGTTATGAAAAAATGATAGGGGAGACAAGCTGAAAAACTGCAAGTTAGTAATGAGATGGTCCATGTTATTATTACTAATAATATCATAAACAATGACTTTTTGCATGGTGGGGATGGAGCATTAGATGCTATCTACACACTGTAAAGACATTTGCAGCTGTTTCTCTGTGAACTGAATAGTCTACCCATGACCAATTCCTTGAGTTCACAAAATTGAAGTGGACAAGTATACAATTTTCTTGTATTCTACATGCATTAAATACAAATATCCTACTGACAGATATGCAAAATCTGAAAAAATAGTATTTAAAGTAATCATCATTCAATGAAAATATATTGGTAACTAGATCTCATATGTGATTACTTTTGGCCTTTCATGGGAATGAAGTTGGGATGGCAAGACTGTTTTACAACTGCCTATATCAACACTTTATCAATCTAAATATATAAACATTATATATAAATAAAAGAATGTAAAAAAACACATAAAACTAACCAAAATTTCCACTTTATCCCTTGAACTGCAATTCCAGGTAATCTTTCTTTCTCATACTTTTCTTTTGAATAATTAGAAAATGCCTACACTTCTCTACTACCTGTATCTAAATATTGTACAAAATACATTCCTAATTCTATATGGTTCAAAATTAGTAGGCACCTATTTTCCTTTTATCTTAAAGTTACATTTACCTTCTAACATTTAAAGCTCTGTAATTGCCATATATATTTATATGGAAATAATGATATATAAAATTAAAGCACCAAAAATAGAAAGGTTATCTAACTTGAATATTGTCCATACTGATAAATAAGAAATTCTTACCATTATTTCCATTATCATATATTTCAATATATATAGTAGTGCAGTCATTGTTATTCTTTTGTATACTTAGCTGAAATCATGATGCTACAAGAATTACTGAATGTATAATAAAGATAGGAACACTGTTAATCGAATCACTGCAATTCTACATTTTCATGCTTCTACTGTATATATGATGAAAACATTAGACTCCTTACTTCTAAGGTTCTTCTGTGGCATCATAAGCATATATATATTTTTTTCCCCCTAGAAGAAACAAGTGAATTGGAATACCATAACAGCTTACATCTGAGCTTGACTGATCAGTTTATAAGTAACTCTAGGGGTGTGAGAAAGTAAAAAGAATATTCAAAAATGTTTCTTCACAATAGCATTAAGCAGTCATTCATAATTACTGACATACAATGAACACAGAAAGTATGCTAAGGCTTAATTACCCATGTATGCTTTTGAAACTCTCTAAAAGTATTACTTTACACTCAAAATGTTCTTTAGATATCAACATTTCTGCATCAGAAAAAGATAAATATGAATGACCTTTACAGAAAAGTGAAATTGAAAACATTTTTCATAATTTTAATTGGGCTGGATACAGTGAACACTAACTAACAAATGCTCTTTGTAAGAATATAAATACTTTGGTGCTACTCAAAATCACCCCAAATATTTTTTGTTGTAAAAAGTTCACAAAACTACTTAAAACAACAGGTATTGTTGTCCCAGTGGGTAATGTCGAAATCATGTTTCTCCATAATTTTTATATATTTCTATTAGTGAAAATGGATTTGTCATAATAAAAGTAAGAATAAAAAACCTAGTTGATGTATAATGAGTAAACCTACATATGAATATATGAAAAAAAAAAAAAAAAAAAAAAAAAAAAAAAAAAAAAAAGCGCCATACTGAAATTTTATACCTAGCTTCCGAGATCAAAATAGCCTCTGATATTGCTGGCTACATTGAGGACTAAAAAATATTCTTATAGTACGAAATATCTTTTG
>NW_020872601.1:515910-519359 GCF_003789085.1 Penaeus vannamei
GGTCATTGGTTTCTTCCTCTGAGCCCTCAGAATATGCAGCCCTGAGTTCTTGGAGGATGAGATGAAACACGTCTGCAACACTTTCCAACACCTTCACTATCCCCGCTCCATGCTCACCCACCTCCGACGCAAGGCCGAGAAGATCATGAGCAGAGCGAGAGGTGAGGACACACAGAGTAGAACTCAAGAGGATAATCATCCCCCACTCGGAATTGACTGAGCACCTGCAGGCCCTGGTGGGCCGTACTCTCAAGATAGCTACGTTTTCAGGCAAGAAGATCGGAGACATCGTGAGAGAAAAGAGGTCAAACCACGACAGACCCCTCAGCCAGGTGTGCAGCATACCTTGTGAGGGCTGTGATAAGGTATACATAGGCGAGACAGCACGAGGACTGCACGAACAGCGAATCAGCCAACACCGCAGCGCTCTCCGACGCCATGACACGAGAAGCGCCTTCGTTGTTCACGCAGACACCGACGGTCACCTCCCGAAGTGGTCCCAGGCCTCCATCATAAAACAAGGCCTGGCCCTATGACAAAGGAAGATGGTAGAAGCGGCGTTCATTCATACAACTAACAACATCAACACCGCTACGGGGAGTCACGAACTAGCCAAGGTCGTCGCTCACCTGATTACCGACATGACCTGACCACCTAATATTTGTATATATACTCCTGTACGTACCTCTTGTAGTAAACAGAGAGAGATCACCCAATTGGCGAGGCATTATTGTCACCCACTTGGCGTGATCCTCCTGAGCAAAAGTCACTAGAATTTGAGCTTTACTGATATTTTTTGACAACAGACTACACAGAGAGCTCCGCCAATTCATCGTGGTTCGCCGCGACAATTGGCCAGGCCTTTTCTTGTAGTAAGTGCCCCATTACCGCTCCCTTGGAGAGCGAGGTTGCAAACCTGGACTGGACCCCCTGGTCCTGGGCATAGTTTGTGGCCACGCACCAAGGGCGACTTTTCGGTGCCTGACCCTTGCCCTCTCTTTCTGACTTCCTGGTGCAGCCTGGGCCTGCGGGAAACGCCGACTTCCAACATTCGCCAGGGCTGCGGTGACGTGATCACACCTCCCTTGTAGCAAGATTGGAGTGCAGAGCGTTTAGCACACCAAAACTCCAAGTTCAGCTCACCCAGGGGGATCTCCTGTCCTGTGGTGCTGAAGGGTCGAGTATAGGAAACAGCTTTTTGAGGCCCTTCATAAGACCTCACCCTGAGAGCAGGTATAAGGATAGTCCCCGAAAGGGGACCAATCTGACCTATCCTCTCTCCATGACCACCACAAAATGAATCAGACCATGGCAGTCACCCTGGAGCCTTTCAAGGCTGCAGGGGGGCGAAAGAAAAACAAAATGCAGGCCGATTGTGTCCGGCAGAACTGAGCAAGGACAAGACAGAAATATCAATTACAAAGTCTGTCCATGCACACCAGACTGAGAGAAATCTGAACTCTCCTCAGAATTCCCGAAGTCAAGAAGGGGCTCAAGCTGAACCAGCCAAACCAGCTGCCCCCACTTCTAAACCCCTGCAAAGGGGAGGCGTGAAGCGACGAAGGGTGGAAACTGACTCTGAAGAAGAGTCAGAACACACCCCAAGTCGATTAAAGCGGTTTAAGGTACCAAAAAAGCCTGAAGACTTCAACAATGCCTACCAACTGGTTAGGGCATTGGAGAAGGAAAGGAACGTCAGACTCTCAATTCAAATCTGCAAAGATGAGGGCATGATTATTGTCCCCAAAGACAAAACCACCCTGAACTTCCTGCAGGAAATCAAGGTGCTAAAAGACGGGAGAAAAGTGAGTATCTCATCACCACCGACCTTCCAAGAGAAAAAGACCAAGATGGTGCTACTTGGTTTTCCACTAGGGTTTGACGTGGAGGTGATCACGTCTCTCCCACAAGTGGTGGAGGCTTCCCGCATGACCAAAGGGAAGTCTCCAACCAGGCAAGTCCTGGTCATCCTCAAGGGAGCTCCAATCACCACCCTTGATCTGGGTAACTGGGGCTCCTACAAGCTCAGGACATATGTGCCAGAGCCCTTGAGGTGCTTTACGTGCCAGAAATTTGGGCATCACCAGGCCAATTGCAAGGCCAAAGCCAAATGTGGTGTATGTAGCGAGGCACATGAAACAAAAGTGTATCAAGGCACACAAAGATGGCCAGAAGGACACAACAGCCAAGTGTCCTAACTGTGCCAAGAAACATCATGCCTGGAGCCTGGCTTGCTCTGTCAGGAAACAGGCAGTCATTAAAAAGCAGGAGCAAGCCAAAAAGCATCCTGACTTTGTCCCAGCGCCCCCAGGCACCTATGTCTGGGGACAAAATAAAAGAGAAAAGACTCCCCGACCTCCTAAGAGGAAGGAATCGCCCCCACAGCCAAAACCAGATACCTCTAACAGAGAGGAATTCCCCAAGCTTGCTCGTGGCAAAACAACAAAAAAGAACCAAAGGGAAAGAGGTTCAAAGACCACAGCAAAGGTCCCCCCAGTAGAGGATAATCTTTTCTTTGACGAGAAAGATATGACTCTCCTGTTGAGTGCTGTAGTTTCTGCAGTACCAACAGCCTTGGGGAGGACCAGTGAGGAGGCGGAGAAAGCAGTGCAGGTCGCCATGACGGCTATAACCCAAACTGTTGCGGCTCTGAAGGGAAGGAAGCTAGAAGCCTTCAAACCGAAAAAGAGCAGCACTCCCCTCCCTAAATCTTCGGATAGCAGGCTAGCTTCGGGAGAAGCATCACGTGAAACCCCAGCTAGTCTGTTAGGACAGGCTGAAACTGTGCAGCAAAAGCCCCCACTGCAGGCTGAGTCTGTGCAGCCAAAGTCTGATCCCTTGACCCGAGGTGGCACTTCCAACCAAGGCTCTACACCTCTCGGTAGACCCTTAACCGGAGTGTCTCACTTAGAGGAAGTTGTACAATCCTCAATCAACGAGGATCTATATTTATCAGATGCACCAGCATGGGGACGTTCTGAAGCTGAAGCAAGTGACTTGAGTAACATCATGGCACACAGTCTAAGCATTCTGCAGTGGAATATATGCAGCTATTTAAAAGCAAGAAACTTCTTTTCTCCAGTCAACAGTGCGAGCAAGGAGCATTGACGTTGTCATGCTCCTGAGACACTAACTATGGGTTATTATTTGCGTGCTTTCAGGATATCTTATGCCTTCACCACTCCAAACCTGGATGGTGCTAGAGGCTGTTGACTTGGTAAAAGAAGCAATCCTGTGCTCCTTAAAGCCAACCGCGCCCTGTGGAGTTACGGTGTTGTTAATATCTTTGGACTGCTGAGATTCAGCTACCTGGGGGCCTATAAAAATATATTAATTTTACGCAAACCACTGTGCTGAGGAGCTTAGATTTAAAACAGGGTCTGTGGTACCAGCGCACAAAGATTTGAAGTGATATAGGGGGAGACTTCAAATGCACACAATTAGCATGC
>NW_020872601.1:519459-531959 GCF_003789085.1 Penaeus vannamei
TCTCTTCTCTTATTTTCTCTCTCTCTCTCTCTCTCTCTCTCTCTCTCTCTCTCTCTCTCATCTCTCTCTCTCTCTCTCTCTCTCTCTCTCTCTCTCTTTTTATTTCTCTCTCTCTCTCTCTCTCTTATTTTCTCTCTCTCTCTTATTTCTCTCTCTCTCTTCTCTCTCTCTCTCTCTCTCTCTCTCTCTCTCTCTCTCTCTCTCCTCCTCTCTCCTCTCTCTCTCTCTCTCTCTCTCTCTCCTCTCTTATTTTCTCTCTCTCTCTTATTTTCTCTCTCTCTTTATTTTCTCTCTCTCTCTTATTTCTCTCCTCTCTCTTATTTTCTCTCTCTCTCTTATTTCTCTCTCTCTCTCTTATTTTCTCTCTCTCTCTCTTATTTTCTCTCTCTCTCTCTTATTTTCTCCTCTCTCTCTCTCTCTCTCTCTCCTCCTCTCTCTCTCCTCTCTCTCCTCTCTCTCCACTCTCTCACTCTCTCTCTCTCTCTTCTCCTCTTCTCTCTCTCTCCTCTCTCTCTCTCTCTCTCTCTCTCTCCTCTCTCTCTCTCTCTCTCCTCTCTCTCTCTCTCTCTCTCTCTCTCTCTCTCTCTCTCCTCTCTCTCTTATTTTCTCTCTCTCTCTCTCTCTCTTATTTTCTCTCTCTCTCTCTCTCTTATTTTCTCTCTCTCTCTCTCTCTCTCTCTCTCTCTCTCTCTCTCTCTCTCTCTCTCTCTCTTCTCTCTCTCTCTCTCTCTCTCTCTCTCTCTTTCTCTTTCTCTTGTTCTCATTCTCTCTCGTATGAATGATGTTAATATTCCACAAAAATGATATGGCTGACAAGGGAATTGGCAGGAGAATTGAGAATCCTCTTCACTCACAGATGGAGGACCAAGGGAATTCCAACAGCAATGGTAGCAGCACAGGGAGCGAGAAGGGAAGTGGAACAAGGATAACACGGTCCCAGAGAGGTGGAGGAAGTAGTGGAGGTGGAGGTGGAAACTCTAGCTCGGCTGAAGAGTCAACAACAGGTAAAGATAGTTTTATGCTGTCTGTTGCATTTTTGGAAAAGCACAGTTTTAGTTATTTTTCCTTAATGTGATCTTTCTTTTGTCTATTAATACAATATTTATAAGTTAGGGGGGTAAATAAGAAATTGCTTATTGTTTTAAAAACAAAATATTGCCTTAATGCTCGTTGATTGGGACTTTAACAGATTTTGATCAAATGTTAACTATCGTATATTTTCCATTTTGGTAAAAGTAATTTGTGAAGTTTGTGAGTTTCTAAATTTAATTCAGGTAAAAAAAAATAAATGAATGAATCAATAATTTTAAAATGAAAAGTAAAAATTGCGGTAGCACTAGAAGCAGTTCAGCTTTGCCTAGATCATCTTAGACAGCTTGTTAGTTGTGTGTCCCACAGTGAAAGCGGAGGTGAAGGTGGAAGAGTCAACAATCTCTTCCACTTCTCCTGATGCTGTTCATCCACGCAAGAGAAAAATACGCATGAAGGAGACAGAACCTGAAGCCCCACCAGTGTCACTTGTTGACCAACCTATAAGCAACTGCTACGAGACCTTCTTGAAAATAAGAAAGCAGGTTTGTATATCCCTCTTATTCCTTCTTTTAACTCCATTATTCTTGTCCCAAGTTTCATCCAAAACAAATAAAAACTGAATTTGGTGTGTTATAGCAATTACATGAAAAAAGTATGGTGTGCATCAACTCTCAATGTACAGTGACAGGACTAACCCCCCCCCCCCCTGCAAAGTTATTTTGTATAAGTGTTTTTAGCTTTTTTTTTTTTTTTTTTTTTTTTCTTTTCTTTTTTTTTTTTTTTTTCTTTTTTTCCAGTGTCCAAATTTGTTGTGATTTGCTTTATCGAGATAGTAATACACTGTTTTCCTTGCACAGACTCCATATCATCTCTCTGTGTAGTAAATATCTCAGTGCAGTCATATATTTTATTTTTCCATAAAATTCAGCTTTCTGTAATACTACCTGCATCATCAGTCTTGGCAGCCAGGGATACAATGCTGTGCAAGGATAGGGCATCCTTCCTGGAGCCGGTGATCTTCCAGTCATGGTTTATGGACTTTACATTACTCACTTAGTTATTTATCAATGGGAATAATGCAAATGCCCCTTTCTAAACATGAAATGAGTCTAATCATTCTCCAAAAGATTTTTGCAATCATGGTGAGTCTCTTTTACCATCCTGTTCCTTCATTCATGACAGTAAAATATTGTCACTCGGCCAGTGGCCATTTTGTCCCATGATGGCATGTTCACACCCCCATCAGTCAAGGCAGATGTTTTCATGATGTGATGGTCACAACACTCTGATCAAAGGGGTTAATGATAATGTTATAGCCACAATTTTACCTACATCTCTCCCAACCCAGATTGAGCGAAGGAGAGAGAACCTGCGCCCAGTCCAGCCAAAGCCTCCCCAGGGGTTCAAGGACTACCTAATGAACAGATGCTCCTATGTGCTAGCAGGGAATGCTTCTTCAAGGCTATCTGTACCTGTGATCTCCCCTCCAGCATCCCTGTGCCAGTTACTGAAGGACCTCTTTAATGAACAGGAGAAGGAGCGGTATAGGCTAAGATTACAGGTGTGATTTATGTCACTTTTTTTTAAATTTGATGGTATTGGCATATTGTTAGAGGAAACAAGGAATGAGATCAGTTCGTTCATGTGACGAAAATAAATAGTCATCTAGCACAGGGTGAGGAAGACATTGCAAACTATAATTTTATTGTTTTTCCTTTAGATTAAATGGATTTTTTTCTTTCTTTCCTTCTTTCTTTCTTTCTTTCTTTTCCATCATCCTGCATAAACAAGTTTTCCACAACTTAGAAAATACTCACCTATTACTGCAATATCTCATGAAACTTTCCTCCACAGCATCTCATAGAGAAAGAAAAACTAGTGTTAAGTGTTGAGCAAGAGATTTTGCGTGTCCATGGAAGAGCAGCAAGAGCCTTAGCCAATCAAGCTCTTCCGTTCTCCGTTTGTACATTTTTGAAGGATGAGGAGGTTAGTTTTTATGTTTTTGTTAAGACTCATTCTGATTGTCTTGCCATTAGTGTGTAATGAACTTCAGTTTTGTAAAAATGGAAGTGAAAGCTCTTTTTGTTTATTCATTCTTTTGGATTGTTAGTAGACTGTAAGATTTGATTTCTATCCCCCAAAAAATTCCTGTAAGTGATTAGTTACAAATGTTGATTTCAGGTTTACAACATAATTTCCCCTGAGCAAGAAAAGGATGGTAATGCTCGCTCTAGGTATAATGGCCGACTCTTTCTTTCATGGCTACAAGATGTTGATGATAAGTGGGATAAAATTAAGGTAAGAAGCATTCTTTTGTCTGAATCCTTATGTTAAAAATTAATCACCTTAATTGACTTCTCCTGGATTTGTTATAGCAAATTGCTAGTAGGAGAAAAATAGATGAAAATGCATTGATTTATTAAATTTATATAAACATATGTATTGGAAATGTAGATTTTCTTAGTTTTCCATGTTTTTTTTCCATATACATTGCTTCTATACATGTTTTGAATTTCTAGTTAGGTTCATATGTACTTTTTAGATTTGGATAAAAATAGTCTTAACCCATTAACGGTGGTATATTTTGAAGCCAAAAAGAAAAGACTCCGGGCGGCTACAAAATTGGCGGGCGGGGCTGCCCCGGACTCTGCCTGCCCGCTGCTGTGTCGGAGCGCGAGCCCCGATACAGCATCACACTGGCGGGATGCCAGGCAATGTTTATTTTTTCAAGTGTCTCATATGTGGGACACCTGTCGTTAGTGGGTTAAGGGAGCATATTTTCAAGTTTTAAGAGAAGGCAAACTTTAGTAGCAAAACTTCTCAGTTTGAAAAACAGTGTAGACTTTCTAATGGAATGTGTATCTGGTTTCCCCCCAAGGAAAACATGGTGCTGCGCCACCACAATGAGGCAGAATCACTTCATGCAGTGCAGAAGATGGATTGGGAGTGGAAACTGAAGGAATTAGGCGACCTGGATGCCAACACCAAACCGCAGATAGACGACCTGCATGTACCCATGGTCCATGTCTCAGATGACTTTGACCTCCTTCCAGCCTGAGAGGTAGAGGCTGATGAATTGGATGCAGTTTTTTATGATCATTTTTGTCTTTACATAAGGGGTGATTTTGAAGTCCCAAGGTGTGAGAGCTATAATTAGACTTCGTACTACGCTTCGTCGTGTAATGCCTTGCCTGGTCACACCACCTCAACTCCTGCGACTACTTTCGCAGCCCAGAGTAGTGGCGGCTTGGCTTTTTTTTTTTTTTTTTTTTTTTTTTTTTTTTTTTTAGATATTTTGCACATGAGGCAAAACATGGAAGTGATGAGACATTCTGTGGCTGTGATATTTTCTTAGTTAAACTTTTTGAACTTTCTGCTGGCTTGCAGATAGGTCACTTAAAGAGAGAGGTAGAAGCCCTAAGCATATTTACCTTTTTTTTTTTTTTTTTTTTTAATAGATATATGTATAATAGTGTTCAAATTGTCTGTCACACTTCTTTGTCCTCTTCGATAGATCTTCCGATCACTCCCATGCAGAGGGAGTTTGTATCAATACTTTGGACAGAGAAATGGGTCTGTATTTCTGTGATAGAATCTTTCTTTCCTCTCTCTACTGTTTCTATCTTGTTTTCCTTGGCCTGTTATTTGCCAGGAAAAACTGTCCCAAACTATGAATATTTCTTATGTAATCTACATAAGCTTCCACAGTGTTTAACGGTAAATGTACCTTGCTGTTTGTACCTTTCGCAAGAAAAAAAATAAAAATAAAAATGTTATGCATGGAATATAAATGTCAGATATCATATATTTGTCATGGAAGTGCACCATTTTCTGTTTGAAATGTAGATGTATTACATTTCCCATGTTCCCTATTTTTGAGGGAGCTGTTATTTCATCTGTGTCAGATTGCTGTTTGGTAATGATAGAAGGACATTACTAACCTCAGACAGTTCTTTTTGGTTCAGGTGACAAGATAATCGTGTTGCCTGTTTTTTTCTTCCTTTCAATAGTTTTGATTATGTCATACATAACTTTAAATGGATTTTTGTGATCTGTCGGCATTCGGTGTGATGTTAGGATTGATATGTAACATGTCATGTATGAAGCCTGTCTGTTACCTAAAAGACTAACTTGCTCAATTTATTCTTTAAATGAGATTAACTCTTATTCCATTAAAAAGGGACTTATTATTTAAAACTTAACTTTTGTGAAATAGGGAGATTGTATAATGTCATATATGGTGAAGAGTAAGAAATTATATTGTGATACATGTAATAATTGTTTGGTGTGTTGATAATTGAAGTATGAGAAACAAATTCAGTCACCCAATAATTATACAAATTTTAAGTTTGTTTTTATTATCCTGAATCAAGTGTTTTTCTTGGAAACTTCAAAATCCATAGTATGCAACCAGTTGTGTGTACTAGACATTGCCATTTTAGTATTATGAAAAGTTGGACACAATTTAGTGTTTATCTCTTTGGTGTGAACACAGCAACCTGTACCAGTATTTTACAGGATGCACCCCCCAGTCCCATGCCCATTGTTATTGTGGAGACCTTAGGAGACAGACTGAGGCCTAATGTGAAATATCTGGACTACCTTAGGCCGCAGCCCTTAGTTCAACCAAATTTGCAGTCTTCCTCTCCCACCTTCCCTTTCCTTCTTTTGTCTACTTCCCAAGTACCATGAAGGGATAACAGTTAATGATTAATGGTTACAAATTAAATAAATGTGCCACACATATAGTCATATAGCACTACAGAAAGGTGTAGTAATGGAAAGAAAGAGCAAGGCTTAGTTGGTTATAAGATGTGCTACACATTAGTTGTATAGCAGTTCAAGAACCAAAAGGGGTAAAGGGTAGTGAGGGTGAATAATTGGGCTAAGGTAGAGATTAACAAAGGAATCCTCCAAGGATGTCATAGAGTAAGGTAGTGATTAGAAAAACGAGAGAGGGGGGATTAGATCAGTATTAGGAGGGGGAGAATCCTGGGGAGTTGACAAATTGGAGGACGGATGGATGTCAGCCATCACTTCGAGTGTAGAGGGAATAGGAGCAGAAAGATTGGGAGATGAATGAAGTGTTGACATGTTATTTTGGGTCATGATTACATAGTTTTGAATATCCTCGAGAGTTTCTAAAGTGGAGTTATGTTGGGGATGTGACAGGGAGAGGTTGATGTAGAACCTGGAGTGGTACGTTTGGTTTGTCTTATACAATGAGTCGAGTGAGGTAGAGGAGAGGTAGATACCAGAGAAGCTGAGATTGGGTTATCTGGATTTAGAAAAGTGGTAGAGATTGGGGTGTCTAGATTTAAAATGTCAAAATAATTTGTCTGGGAGGGGGAGGGGAGGGCAGGGGCAGGGGCAGGGGCAGGGGCAGGGGCAGGGCAGGGGCAGAGCGAAGGACAGCATTGGAGTGGGAAGTAAGAAAGAACTCGTCTGTGAATCGGAGTATTGCCACCTCAGACTCAAAATTCTAGGTAGGGCAGGCCTTGTAAACTACATTAAGGGAGTAGCCACAATTGGCACATGTGTGTGATTGTACAAAGCAGTTTGATCGATCCTGACCGGGATGGGCACATAGAAGGCATTGTGCTGTGAAGCATCAGTGTTTGGCAGGGTAGCATAGACGCCAACAATTTGACATTGATGAGGGGATGATATTATCGGAGAGGGAAGACTTCTGCTAATATGGACATCATAGGGTCAGGTCTACGAAGGTAATCTGGGCAATATTGGTGGTCTTACAGCGGCCATCCCCAGCCCACACAATCATATGACTGTTGTTGCCAAAGGGGGCTTAAGAGACAGAGACAGACGCAATGCTGGGGATCACCCCTCTCTTGGGCCTCACCCTCGACTCTACTAATTTTGCACAGTCTTTCCTCTTACCCTTTTCGCTTCCTTCTTTTCTCCACCCCTTTCTACAATCCACTTCCTAAGGTACTAATTTTGCACAGTCTTTCCTCTTACCCTTTTCGCTTCCTTCTTTTCTCCACCCCTTTCTACAATCCACTTCCTAAGGTGTGAGCTGTGTTGAAAGGATAAAAGGCTGACGTGCTTATTATGAAGGGCATGGGGAATCATGGTCATGGTATTCCCCTATTTAAGGGGTCCCTGAGGGGTAGACATACTCCAGCCTTACCATAGCCTGTAATGAAGATTTTGTACCTTTATTAGGGGAATATGATGCCGTGTCAGTACAATGCTACACCATTCCCCCTAAAGGCCGTCATAAGTCCCCCACTAATATTGCCTAGATTACATCGTTTACATTGGCGCAGAGTCCCTACCTGTCCGACCATACCAAGCCCCAATCCCTCGTCAATGTCAGAATTACTGGCCCGTAGGCCATCCTACCAAACAATGCCGTTCCACAGGCCGTCGCTCTCTATGTGCCCAATCTGCTCAACACAGTCACGCACTTGGGCCAATTGTGGCGGCTCCCCTAATGCATTCTATAGGAGCTGTCATACCCACAAATTTTGAGTCCGTAGTAGCAATTCTCAGATTTAAACTTGGCCACACTAAGCGAATATGAATGAAGCACTTTTACCATGTTTTTCTCTTACTTCCTGCTCCAATAATGTCCTTTGCTCCACTCCCAAGAGGGGGGGAGGCTTAGGAAACGGAGACTGAGACCCAATGCAGGGAAAGTTCTTGCCTAAAATCTCAGACTTTTTCTAACTCCAAAAATTCGCTTGCTTTCTCAAGCGACCTCAGTAGATGGCTAGATTTGCGATTGTTAAGTCAAGTGGTGTACAGTCACCATGGCAACAGCATCGTTCGTGTACCGTACTGGTCACAATCCCAATGCAGGCATTGGCCAAGAACTCCGCTTAATATACTATCAGAGAAATATTTTTTTCACAGTATCTGATTCTGTAATTTCCTTAAAATCATAATCAAAGAAATTTAAATGAACTGAAAACGAAAGAAGGTAATGGAGATTATTAGAATAAAAAGTGTTTTACTTATAAATAAATCATTATAAGAACAATTTACCTCTTAATTTTAAACTCCTTGTCTCTCTAAATCGAAAATATCTGTTATTCTATGATATAAAGAATATTTCAAGTGAAAAAAGTCTGAGAAATTCTAGCAACATTCTTATGTTGACAGTGTATTCGATTACTTGTTATATTTAACTTCATACAATCGGACATATGGGAATGCGTAGGCCTATATTTTAATTCAGGGATGTTCATTTGTTTTGATAACGCGTCAGAGTGTACGAGTTGCCCATTGGAAGTGTGTCACTGTTTTAGAGGCGCTTTATATGAATATAGGAGAAAATATTGCGCTTTGTTAAGATGTTAGGTTAGATTTATTTGCTTCTCTATCATCTTGATACGGCGCTAGCTTGTGAGCTTGAAATGCATGCTCAAAGTTACCAACCGCCAATGAAATAAACTCCACCCTCATCTTATGTCTAAGTTATATCTCTCCGAGATTGTTGGTGGGAATACTTGTCTACTGCTTTTAAAACCCATGTATGTACAAGTCGTGTGCTATTTTGACATTTCTATGCTCTCCAAGGACTGTTTTGATTTGTACTTTATAGACACTTCTATATGTCTGGCATCACTGAACAAGGCTTGCCTGCCTTGGAAAAGGTTTTAAGGAGGGAACGGTAGAGTTCTTGGCCTACCAGCAAGAATTCTTGCCCAAGCGCTCCCCTGCTTAAAACACTCTGTTTTAGGAATAGTAGTACTAGCTTTTCACGTCAGTGGTACGGTAGTTTTCGGTCGTCCATATGTTATTGAATATTGATAGGAGAGGCAAGGGAGTGGTGGAAGGTTTCGTAATACACGGTAATGTAAACCGTCCTGGCCTTCGTGGGTGTTGCGGTATGATTGTAAGACATAATACATTTCAGAAGAAAAGGAGGCACTATGAGTTTCTGTAGAGGACATGAAGCTGAGAGCCCTCTCTTTGACTTTATGGAATAGAAGCGAGGAGAAAGGTGAGAGCCGCTACTGACCTGGGTCAAATAGGCACCAGGTACAGTAGCTCCTTGAACTGGGTCATAGATGAGGACATTTTGGATATGGTGAACGGTGCAGGATGAGGATGACTTTTGCCTGACAGTTTATGAATCCACCGCCAGACTGCAGAGGCAGGTGTAGGTGATGTTATGGAAGGAACATAACTTCGCCAGCCGTTGGTGATGGAATTTTGGGTTGTACAGAGAACATGAGCTGTTCCAACCTGCACATTTCAACCGTACACATTTTGGAGTGTAAAGTCAGTGGGTCCGGGGAACGGCTGTATAGGCTGCATTTAAGATATGGGCTGTGAAGTATAGAAACATGTCTGTAGTGGAGGAGAAGGAAGATGGAGATCAACGGTAGAGAGAGGTAAAGGTATGCCAGTCAAAGCACCAGCGAGGGTGGTTGGGGAGTGGGACATAGAAATAGGAAAAAAGGGGAATAGAGAAGTGATCATTATAATGAAGGTTGTCTAGAAGTGACAAAGGGAAGTCTAGGTGATGGGAAGGAGATCAAAGAAAAATATCAAAACATGAAAAGGATTGGGTACGCATTGACATCGATGAGGAGGAGGTTGATATGGTCAGACATTAAGGGGAAGGTCATGTCTACAGAAAGTAATTTTGACAATGTTGGTGGGGTTCTTCGATGATCTCTAGGATGAATGGAGGAACACTGTACTGATATCACATAGGGTCCTTGAGGCAGGCGAGGGTCTTCCCCACAATCTGACCAATCTTTGGCATCGATAGGGCAGTTTGCTGGGAAGATAGAGACAGTTCCAGTAGAAGTATTAAGGGTTGGATGAGGTTCTGCAGGAATGGGGTTGCTAGAGAGATCATTTCCCGGTTGATAATGCTATAGCTTGAGTTTCGGATGCAACTGTAACGAGACGGGAACGATCGGGTCGGGTATGGAAAGGGTCTCTGCTTGCTTGTTTTTGGAGGCATTGAGGAGTGGGTAGTAGTTGCAGTGTTCAGAGTCATGATCAAAGGAGAGCCTGGGGTTGGGGAAGCAGGAGAGTTTGAACTGGTGGGACTATATGATGAAACTAACAAGGGTATAACGTCTTCATTATTGGCCATGGTAAGCCTACAATATATTGGGGAAAGAAACAGTCCACCCTTCATCCTTTCAGCACGGCTTAGAAAGTGGATAGTAGGTGCTGGAGAAGGAACAGAAAGAAAAAGCAGGAGGGGAAAAAGACCATGCAAAATTAGAAGACTCGAGGGCTGAGGCTCAAGGTAGGGGAGATCCACAGCATTAGGTCCCAGTCCTTGCCTCCTAAGCCCCCCCCCCCAACACAACATAGGGCAAGGGATTGGGGGGGTAGGGTGCTCAAATGTAATATAAAATCCAATATATCTTATTTTGTTTGAGCCTTTATCCCATGCTGAACTAATGATATTGAAAAAATCATATTTTGTGAATTATGTAGCTTGAAGAAAAGGAATTGAAAATATCCGGATTGTTTTTTTTCTTGTTACATATAAAGTGTGATATTCATCTTTCAGGATACACTTTCCACATGAAGAGGCAAGAATGGTACTGAATAACTCTCGTAATCAATTATACACAACTTTTCTCAAGGTCCTTAATTATCTAGTGTACCGATATTTTTCTTTCTAGAAACTGTAATCAATTATTTAAAGGTAAATTAATATACTGTGCAGTCTGAGTAATGATAAATTGCAGCCAGAAATAATAAACAGTTATTTAATTTTCTATTTTTACACCCAAATATAATACCTTGAGCACAAGGAAACAAAAACAAGGATAAACAAATGTTAAGACTAGGTATATTTATAAGGAAGCTTTGACATACAATAATAAGAGATAAATAGGTATAAGCTTATTATTTTGCATTGACTTTGCTTTACAACTTACTGGTCATACAGCTGGATTTCAAATTTGGCATGTTAAAAAGTGCCACTAACAATACCAGCTTTTCTGGGAATTTGAAGTTAACATCTGTTGAAGAATTCCTTTCCTGTACTTTTTAAAAAATCTTTTGTTTACACCCAATATGTCATTGAATAGAAATATGGTGACAATTACAAAGGCAATTACAGTGCCTTACACAAAATACAAACCCCCCTGAAAAAAACTCTGAAAACCATATTTATGAAGTTTCTACATACTCTTCCTTAAAAAATACTATTCAAGTTCAAAATACAATTACAATGTGGCAAAGCTCTGGCAGCTTTTTTCCTTCTGCAAGACAGTTCCTTATCATCGTACTAAGCATATACAATATGTAGACAGAACAATATACAATATGAAGGCACCATCCTGAACATACATCTTTTTCTTGCAATATTTTCTATTTATGCACAGGGAAGGGATGAAAAAAGGGAAGATTGTTGACAGCAGAGGAGGCACTCTTTAGAAATAAAAGCCACAGGCAAAAAAACAGAAAAAATAACAATAAGAAGTAATAATAATAAATCAAAACTATTACATTCAATTAACAAAGGCTGTCTTCTATAAGGTACAAGGGCATATGATGGAAAAATGCTTGCTTGGTTCAAACAATATAAGAACATGCATCCTGTGGTGCAGAAGTAGGGTAATTTAACATACAAACCTGAAGGATTCTGGCTACAAAATGCTACAGCATGGTGAAATTTAGAAAGAAAAAATCTACTAAATCCATATTATCAAATATAAGAGACCACCATATTCCCTCAAGCTTTATACTGAATTCTAAAATCTAAAGAAGTCAGAAGATCCTGTGCTTTCAATACTGTAGAATGTAATAATAAGAATATCAACAAACTCACTGTAGATGCTACTTTGTGTATTTAAATAAAATTATGTACAGCAAAACAGTCCCTAGTGATGAGCATATACACCCTTCCAACATCTCATGAAAGCATATTCTCCCAGTTGCACACAGGACAACTTGCAACTAATGACTTTACGCTTTAGAAAACCTTACCATGTACAGGCCTATATTCTTGATAAATGCAGCACTGTAATTTTAAGATACATAAAATAATTTCACTAGTAGGGAGCCAAATAAGTGTTTCCTACAGTCTCTTAATACAAGTCACCTTTTATAAATATCAAAATAAAACGAAAATGAAATATTAAAAAATACTGTATATAACAGTCATAATCATAGGAAAGATCATTATTTATAGTATAAAACAACAACAATAATAATAATAAAAATTATAACGGCAATATCAATAATGATCACAATAATAAAAATAAAAGCAACGCTAAAAGGCCAACTATCTGGGAACTCTAGGTAAACAAACGAAAAAAAATTCAGAAAAGGGTTTGGAACTGCATACACTTCAGGCACCAGTTCAAACATTATTGGGAGTGCTCATTTTTTATTTCCTATCATTCTCCTATTAATGGAAAAAAAAAAAAAAAAAAAAAAAAAAAACATGTAGCTTCCTCCTCTTATTCACAATGCCTAAAGTTTTTTGTTTTACTATTTTCTTCCGGTTTTAAGAC
>NW_020872601.1:537894-542894 GCF_003789085.1 Penaeus vannamei
ACCCACCAGCTCAACCCACGGGCGTGCAACACAGCCAGGAGGCCCGTCGTAGGGTGTACAAGATGCCTACAAGCTTTTATACACATGGAAGATAAGATTAAGATTAAGATAGATTTTAAGATAGATAAGGGAGAGAAGAGAGAGAGAGAGAAATAATGGAGGCAGAGAGAGGAGGTAAAGAGAGAGAAGAGAGAGAGAGAGAGAGAGAGAGAGGAGAGAGAGAGAGAGAGAGAGAGAGAGAGAGAGAGAGAGAGAGAGAGAGAGAGAGAGAGAGAGAGAGATGCATACATAGATAAATAAATAGATAGACTGATAGAGAAAGGGGGGTGAAGGAGAATGAAGATCGAATGATATAAGAATGACACCATCCCATGCACCCCCAAAAAAAAGAAACACAAGCACTCACACAAGTATACACAAACATGTAGGGAGGGAACACAAAGCGAAAAAACAGGAAAAAAAGATTACCGAAGACAAAGCAAAGAGCACTCAACGGGAAAATGAGCGCAAGCCAAGTGGGACAAACAGGTTCAAGACATGTTCCCTTTTTATCAACCACCCAAGATAACGAAAAAAGACACAAACAGCTTAAAAGACGAGCATGAAAACAGCTCCATGGACAGAACGGTTCACGGTAATAGCTGATGACAGGATCCCGAAAGCAAAATAACCTGAGGTGACAAAACAAAACTGAACACAAAGGCTGCTCGAGGCGTCGGTTCAGCCCCAAATGAGGAAGAAAAGAAGACACAGGTCAATATATCAGCTTTCTCCTACAAAAAATGAAAAAAAAAACATAAAATAATAATAGACAAACAAATAAACGACACAACTAAATCTTGCAACAGAAAAAGAAAAAAATCCACTTGCAACAACCCACGGAAAACAGCTATTTGGAACACTTCAGGGAAAAAACAGCAAGACTCCAAGAAGATCTTTGCAACAACCCACGAACATAAAACAGTTTTCACCTACAACCCTGGAAAAAGAACATCCCTGTCTACCAACCAAAGGGGCAAAACGAAACTGCTTTCTGTAACAACCCGATCAAAACACACAATTCTTTGCAACAACCAAGACAAAAACAAAACGACAGCTCGACCCAATGCCCACGAAGCCGATGCATCCGCGTGGCCATCCTTGTCCAAGAACTGTAAGCCTTTCGACATTCAACGCGGCCTTTCGAAATCGTACCAGAGAGAGAGAGAAGAGAAGAGGGAGATAGAAGGAGAGAGGAGAGAGGGAGAGGAAAGAGAGAGAGAAAGGAGAGAAAGGAGAGAGAGAGAGGGAGAGGAAAGGAGAGAGAGAGAGAGAGGGAGAGGAAAGGGAGAGAGTGAGAAAAAAAGAGAGAGGAGAGGAGAGGAAGGAAAGGAGATGAGAGAAAGAGAGGAAGAGAGAGAAAGAGGAAGAGGAAAGGAGAGAGAGAAAGATGGAGGGAGAGGAAAGGGAGAGAGAAAGAGGGGAGGAGAAAGAGAGAGCCGGGGTAGCATCATCGTCAGCGGGAGTAAGGTGACCGAATGAGACGAGTGAGACGATGCGAGGCTGGTGGAGGACTGGGGAATATGGTGCGAACGCGTGAGAGAGCGGGAGAGGGGAGGTGAGAGAGTGTGAGTGAGGAGAGGAACGACGAGCGAGATGAGAGAGCATGAGAGGGGGAGTCGAGGTGAGGTGGTTGAGAGGACGCGAGGAAGATGATAACGTGCAGAGAGCAGAGAGGGGGTGGAGGAGAGGAGAACTGGGAGGGGAGGCCGGGTGAGCGCGGGAGGGGAGTGGGGAGAGAGAGACCGAAGAGGAGGACGAAGGAGGGATGAGAGAGAGAGAGAGAGAGAGAGAGAGAGAGGAGGAGAGAGAGAGAGAGAGAGATGAGAGAGAGAGAGAAGGGAAGGAGAGGGAGACGAAGAGGGAGAGAGGGATAGAAGAAAGAGAGACGAGAGAGATGAGAAGGAAAGGAGAGGGAAAGAGAGAGGAGAGAAGAGGAGAGAGAGAAGAAGAAGAGAAGAGAGAGAAAGAGAGAGAGAAGAGAGAGAGGGTAACAGGAGGGAACGGAGGAGAGAGGGAGAGGGAAGGGAGGAGAGAGAGAAGAGAGAGAGAGAGAGAGATGAGAAGAGAGAGACGAGACGAGAGAGAGAGAGAGACGAGAGAGAGAAGAGAGAGGAGAGAGAGAAGAGAGAGAGAGAGAGAGAGACAGACAGACAGAGAGAGAGAGAATGAGGGAGTGAAAGGGAAGTACAAGACAGGCGGGAAAACCACAGGAAAAGGCAAGTGGGAGGACCAGAGCCTGGGCGCGAGAGCCCAAAAGGCAGCGGGCTAAAAGGGGCAAAGTTCAGGGAAACGAGGGGGACGACGAGGAGGAGGAGGAGGAGGTAGAAGACGAGGAGGAGGAGGAGGAGGAGGTAGAAGACGATGAGGAGGTAGAAGACGAGGAAAAAGCAAAACTTGACACGACGATACTGATGCAAGCAATGAGGAAAGACCTATAGACTGGAAGGAAAGAAAGAAAAAAAGAACTTGCAAAAAGACGTTTGAACACATTGCCATGAGCACCACAAGATTAAAATCGACAGTCAATGGAAAGATGAGTATCGAAGCTAATAGAAAAGAGAGGAGGATTTAAATGGGGGAATAAAAAATGTGCGTGATTGAACACTGTAGACCACGCCAACACATCATCCCACACACGCATACACACACGCGCACACAAGCACGCACGCACGCACGCGCACTGGCACAGACACACACACACACACACACACACACACACACACACACACACACACACACACACACACACACACACACACACACACACACACACAAACTCACTCACTCACTCACTCACTCACGCACGAACGCACGAACGCGCGCACGCACACACACACACACACCACACACACACACACACACACACACACACACACACACACACACACACACACACACACACACACACACACCACACACACAACACACACACACACACACACACACACAAACTCACACACACACAAAACCACACACACACACAACTCACACACACACACTCACACACACACACAAACTCACACACACACACAAACACACACACTCACAAACTCACTCACTCACTCACTCACTCACTCACTCACTCACTCACTCACTCACTCACTCACTCACTCACTCACTCTCTCTCACCTACGCGCCCATTACCAACCGTTTCCCCGCCCGTCACAAAGGCCAAACTCCGACCTGTGTTCGCGGAAACCCGTGGGCGGCTATCACGCCCAGGGCCCTTCGGCGATAGGCGATATGAGGCCAGATTAAAAAATGGGCGCTTCCTCTGCTGCGCATCTGGACCTCGGATTGTGCATATGAAAAAGGGAGGGAAGGAAGAGAGGAGGAGAGGAGGAGAGGAGGAGGAGGAGTGAAGAGGAATGGCGGGGAGGAGGGAATGTGCGGTGGAGGGGAGGCGAAGGAGGGAAGGAGGGGGAGAGGGAAGGAAGGAAGGAAGGAAGGAAGGAAGGAAGGAAGGAAGGAAGGAAGGAAGGAAGGAGGAAGAAGTGAAGGAAGGGAAGGAGGGAGGGAGGAAGAAGTGAAGGAAGGAAGGAAGGAAGGAAGGAAAGAGGGAGGAGGGAGGGAGGGAGGGAGGGAGGGAGGAGGGAGGGAGGGAGGGAGGGAAAGCAAGGAGGAACGATCCTCGAACTTGAGTAGATGAAGATGAGGAAAAAGAAAGGAAAGAGGGAAGAAAAACTGAGCAGGGGCGAAGGCAGACGACGAGCGCAGGCGCGCGCTCCCTCCAGCGCCGCGCCGAGACGGGGGTTCCTCCGCGGACCGACGGCCGTCTGCCACCGCAGCCGCCAGTAGCCCCCGCCCCTCCCTCCCCCGCCCACTGCCCCTATTTGGCGTCCGAGGCCACACTCCGCCCGACGCCGCTCGCGTGCGCCGCGGCCCTCCGTCACCTGTCGTCCTTAGGCCTCCGTTCCTCGGCCTCCGACCGGGGAAGCACGGCCACGAAAACGCACGGGAAACTCCAACACACCGAAGAATATTCATCGCCCGAATGCACACGCGCGCACCCTTCTTCTAAACTAAAAACAGTGATCGAGCAAAGGTACTTGACTGCTCCCCTGCCCCCTCCCCCCTCTCTCCCCCCAAGCCCTCGAGGGACATCTCCCCCCTTCAACCACTCTCCCTCGCCGAGCAGCGACCGGTGCCCGTCCGTCTGGCTGCGAACGCCGTGCGTCCCTCTCCCCTCCCCCCACCACAACCTCCCCCTCCGCATATTCATGTTCTTTACCCCTGCCGCAACCACGTCACAACCACCTCACCTCCCCCACCAACAGTCACACGCGCACCTGTTCAACACCTCTTCACACCTGCTCGCCACCTGCCATTCCCTCATTGGCAACAACGGTCGGATTGATTCACTTAACCTACTTTTGCAACATGACTGATATTGCACATAGACACATGGCAACACCATCGCCACAAACCCGTAAGGACTGCCACGCAAGAGATACAACGAACTGCTGCGAAATGGGCGTGACCTGTAAGCAAAGTGGGCGTGAGTGCCTCGACGTGAGTCTCGTGCGGTCAAGAGAAGGGGGGCGGGCGTGAAGGAATGAGCGGTGGGTTGGGTTTGGGCGTGAAGAGGTGGGCCTAGGGTTAAGCTTGGGATTGAGGGGCAGGTGTAAATCTAACTCTGGGCGTGAAGGGGTGGGCGAAGAGTTAAGTAGGGGCGTTAGTGGTTGAGCTTAGGGTTAAGGTTGGGCGTGCGGGGGAGTGGCGCAGGTTGAGCTTGGCGTGAGGGGGAGGGGCGCAGGTTGAGCTTGGGCGTGAGGGGGAGGGGCGCAGGTTGAGCTTGGGCGTGAGGGGGAGGGGTGCAGGTTGAGCTTGGGCGTGAGGGGGAGGGGCGCAGGTTGAGCTTGGGCGTGAGGGGGAGGGGCGCAGGTTGAGCTTGGGCGTGAGGGGAGGGGCGCAGGTTGAGCTTGGGCGTGAGGGGGAGGGCGCAGGTTGAGCTTGGG
>NW_020872601.1:547894-550394 GCF_003789085.1 Penaeus vannamei
CCCCCCCCCCTTCGTATCCCTCGCAATACCTCTATGAATCACCGGCGTTATCTGTCACAGAATCAACACTCTGTTATCGGGCCGCAGACGAACCTTACGTCGTATCATCTGATGACTGCGATAAAAGAACAGGGTCGTGAAGCCTGTGTATTCATGAATGGAAAGGATAAATTAATTAAATCAAAATCAAAAGGAAATAAAAGCTTACATTTAAAGGTACAAATCTTGTAAATATAAACAAAGAAACATGAAGACGCAAAGCCACAAGAAATAAAGGGCGAGATTCAACAGTTTCTAATGAACCAGTGACATTAAAGAACTACCAACTCAATGACACACTATGCAGATATCCAAACAATTTCTAACTATAAAAATATAACTGTCACGACGGCTACAACCATGATCATATTGGTCGTCGCAGTTATCGTCATCGATGTCATCATAATCATCCTCATCACCCCCATAACTATCACCATCATCACCACTATCATCATCATCATCAATCATCCTCCAGCCAAGTATAAACAAATATTGAGCTTTCGAATTTAAAGGACAAGTGCCCCCCCCCCCCGTCTCCCCCAACGTAACAAACCTTAAAAATCGGATCCGTAACAAAATCCACAATAAACTAATGATATGACATCGGCACAAAAGATTCTCAGCCTGAAAAATGCCCGAAGAGCCCCTCCTCTGCCGCGCCCGCGAGTACCCAGTCCCCCGTTTTTCTCCTTAATAGAAATGTAGGTGAATGGCGGAACTCCATGGCCCGTCCGTGCAGTTGCTAAAGGCTGCAAGGTTGCCCGTTCAGGGTCAGGTCGTCCCCTCATTACGAGAGTACTCCATGGGTACAGCTTGCGCCGACGTCCCCCTTCACACTCCACCCTTGGCAGTTCACCCTTTAGCCTTACACGCGCGGTCGACGCACACTGTAATCAAGGCAAATCGAGCGTTGAAGCCATACTTCTCCTTGCCATTTAAAGCTTCCCAGATCTTCCTCTACCACTAATGACCATAACCTGACCCTTGCATGAAAACCGCGTCGTCCTCCAACAACGGCAAAGTAAGGCTTAAATAACCTTACATATATGTATACTCTCACAAATGACAAAACAGAAAATTGAAAGCTTTGTTGCGCCTTCCTCGGAGGAAATTTTCAGGGCTTTTCTTCTTTTTTCCCCTCTCCTCTTCCCTTCCCTCTCCCTTCCCTTCTCTACTTCATTCTCTCGTCTCTCTTCACCTTCCCCTCACGCCTTGCAACTTCAATTTTCTCCGTACCTCTTGCCTTTCCCCTTTCCTATCTCCCATCTCCTCTTGCCTTGAATACCCCTTATCCCTCGCACTTTCCCCTTTCCTCTCTCCCTTCTCTTCTTCTATTTCCACTCTCCCTCTCTTCCTCCCTTCCCGCTCCCTCATCATCATCATCCTGTCTCCTCTTCCCTTGCCTATCTCCCCTCTCTTCCCTCCCTCTCCCCTTTCCTCATCATTCTCCTCCTGCTTCCTCCCCCTGAGCCCCCAAGGCCAAAACTCAGCCGCGTGCATCGGTCCGACCTGCATACAGATGAGACCCTCACTCATCTCACCACCTCACCCTCTCACCATCGCCCCCTCTTACCACCACTTCCCTCTCATCACTGCCTTCCTCTCACCACCTCCCTCCTCGCCCCTCTCACCATCGCCCTCCTCTTACCACCACGTCCCCCTCCTCTCACCAACTCCCCCACTCACCCCCACCTTTCTCACCACCACCCCCTTCTCACCACCACCCTTCTCACACCTCGCCCCTCTCACTAACTACCCCTTCTCCCCCTCCCCCCTCTCACCACCTCCTCCTCTCTCCCTCACCTCCACTCCCCCCCTACTCCCCTTTCGCCCTCCAGCCCCTCCCGAGTTTCAACCTGAGGGAGGAGGAGGGGAAAGGAGAGGGACGAAGGGGAGCGAACGAGGGTGAGGGAGGAAAGAGATGGAACCAAAGGGGGAAGGGTGTTTCGGGCGCATTTCCAACGAGAAATGGTCAAGGAAAGATGTGAAAAGACAAGTAAGGGCGAGGAAGGAACCGAAAGCGCAGGGGGAGAAACGGCAAGAGATAACAAGAAACAGACGAGAAAAGACAATGGAGAGTAAGAAAAAACATTGGAAAAGAGCCCCGCCCGCGCGAAGAGGTGTGAGAAAGGGGCGCGAGGGAGCGGGAGAGGGGCGCGTGTCGTCAGCGGCTGTCGCGAACGCCCGCGGGAGGCGTGCGTGCCAAGTGTCTCGCTTTTTAGCCTGTCATTCGCGCTCTCGAGGGAAGTTCTGCCTGGCCGACGGCGACGGGGCTGTCATGTCATTGCGTTGGCTGCCTTTTTACTCTTACTTTCTACTGCTTTTTCGTCAGTTTTGCGAGCGAAGTTGGAAAGGCACAAAACATGATATATTAGCATACATAAATACAAACACCTCATGCAGGAAGATAGATGGATATTTGTAATTCTTTTACACAAATATTTACACTTTTACTACGATG
>NW_020872601.1:555394-562894 GCF_003789085.1 Penaeus vannamei
ACGTCGGATTCTACAGGTGATGCTGGTACGGAGATGGTGACAGTGCCAGAATGTGGCCTTGGAGGCGGTGGGGGAGGTGTTGATGTAGGCCTTTTAGCCACCTGCATAAGTTGCAGAGAAAAACATTGCATTATTATAAAAGGCCATACATGATAAGTGAATAAAGGTTTCATTATTAAGATATTCGAATATAACTTCTACTGCGTGAATATAGAGTAAATTGTGAACTGTAAAAGCAAGGATAACGATAGGTAAGCTATTCTACTGTGAACAGTGCAATAAAAAGCTAGTTCTATAAAAATGTGACTTTCTAAGACAGAGGTTCTCTACATAAAACAATTATCTGAATGTCAACACAGCTGTCGAATTATGGATGAAGAACATGTCAGAGAACTGAAGGACTTCACTGTAAAAAATATATATATATATAATAATAATAATAAAAAAATAACCATAATAATAATAAAAAACAAACAGATATAAAAAAATAACCTATCTTTCCATGTTTACAACAGGATTCTGCCAGAGGATGTCCTTCAGTTCCCCAACAGCGAGTATGCACAGGATGTCCCCGGTGTTCTTACCTGGACAGTGATGGAGTGAGCAGGGTGGATGGTGGGTGTCTGTGTGACTGGGAAGACACTATGGTGAGCAGGAGTGGATGGCGTGCCATGTGCAGGTTCGTCATAGACTGAGCCATGAGGGGTTGGGTATACAGTCATAAGTGCAGGTGTGGAAGGAAGCTGCTGGGTTTGTGTTGGGGCACCAAAAGTAATGGAAGGAGGAGGAGGAGCCACAGAGGGAGACTCCAGGTGAGCGGGAACTTGGGGAGGCGATACCACCCCCATGTTGAGCGGCCGCACCTCTGACAGAGCCAGTGGGCGATGTTGACACACTTCTCCGGGAGTCTTCTCGCTATCAAAGTCCAGTCGAGTAGGAACCGTTCTGGGACCTGCAAGGGGAGAGCAACAACGGATGTTGCACCTGAAAGTGTCTACAGGAACCAAAATACTACTCATTTCGATTAACTTTTAAAAAATAAAAATAAAACCTTGCCCTACTTTTCATTTGGCTGGATAGTAACACACACAATAACCAATTAAAGAAAAAAAATAACCCTAGAGTTTCTGACACAACTGTGTTAGTCTGGAAAAATAATAATAATTAACAAGTAATTAAAATGCCAACTTCAATATCTCCAAAGTAACCTACAATAGACATATTTTCAAAATAACACTGCAAGGTCTATTCATTCACACTTCCATTCCTCTTTATCATCAAACAGAGTCATGTGAAAACATAAAACTGAAAGAGCTAACATCATTTTAACAAATAGTATAATTTGAAAGTTAAATCATAGAAACACAAAAATATATCTAACTTTTTTCAAATCCTCAGGATCACTGTTTTCCCATGGAGGTCTTATCAAATCCTTTTTCAAATATATATATAAATGTTTTATTCAAAGGCAAATAAATAAGAGTGATAACAAAAATGGTTTGCTAACATTCATCTGTTCCATCTTTCCGACATGATGAATAGTTCTGAAACTTTTTCTTAGCAGCAAATATTTACAGAGCAAAAGCACCTCAGTAGTACTCCAATATATTTTCAATGCATTGAGTATATATGGAACCTTTGGATTAAAGGTTATCATTAAATTTAATATCAGTTTTATGCTCACATGGGATAGGACTGTGCCTTCTTTTAAAGCAGTTTTTAAGAGGTATGTAGAACCCATCAGCTTAAGTGGATGCCTTTCGTATCTCAAACCCATTCTGGAGACTACTTGTCTACTACTCTAACATGACGAGTCCAAACAAAATCATTACAATCAATTTCACGCAAACAGGCTTTTTGGCTTCAGTAGCAAGGAATGTGTAATTCATATTTTTGCTTATTAACAGAACAATCTGAAGTTAGGGAAAGAAGTCCACACTTTTAACATGACACACACAAAATCACAGCAAAAGACAAACACACACACACACTTTTTCCCCTTGCAACTCACCAGGTGTGATGGGCGTGGCAGAGCTTGCACTTGTAATGGCTCCCGTGTGACCTCCTGAGTACGAGAGATGGACAGGCTCATGGCTGGGTTGAATATTTTTAATGAGTCTCCCCCAAGCGGCTACATTGATGTTCATTTGATTGGGTCGCAGCACCTTTCCCTTCTGCATGAACAGCTTCTTTTGTCGCTGCAGCTTGGGCTTGCGCGAGATCATAGGATTCAGGAATTTGATCTATTGAAAGAAAAATTAAAAAGTATATATTGATGCTCATTTTTTGCAATGCTACTTTTTTATAAGCAAAGTTAATTTGGTTCTGAAAATGAAACTTTTCTTACAAGTAAGAAAGAATGTCAGATACTAGTTGAAGATATCAGGACAACTATCAATTCATTATCTGCCGTCCAAAGAATTCTCAAAATCACAAAAAATAACTCTACATTATAACAAGCCTGACTGTATGATTGTCAATATTTCTAGATAGATGTCACAACCTGCATGTAAGCTGAATTAATTAACATAAAATAAAAGACTGATTGGTAACACAGACTGAAGGTGTCTTAAGATATAATGTAAAGATGAACAGTTCAAAAGGAAACAACATATTAGATCAAGCACAAAATAGAAAAGAACTGTTCACTAATTTCTTGCCCCACTGACTGTAGAGTAAGGCCCGTACTTTAAAAACCCTTCGCCAGGGCTGGCGAAGGGTTTCGCCGGGCGATCCGGAATTTCGTACTTTTAAAATCATGCCTGGCGAACGTTCGCCAGGGCTGGCGAAAGATCATATTGGAACAGCCTGGCGAAGAGAGCTGTCTGAATACCATTTTCTTGCTTTCAAATTATAAATTAGTAACATATTTGTGTATGATAGGATGTAGGAATCACATTGAAATTATAAAATATCTTAAAATCATAATTTGTTATGAAATAACGTATATACGTATTTTTTTCAAGACCTTCGATGTTCCAGGCGAGAGCTCAAGACATAAGCTGTTTTCCTACCCCCCTACCCCTACCCCCCACCCCGAGATGACTGATTTAGATTTAGGTTGTTGTTATTTTGGTTGTAAGGATAATGTTCTATTCACAAATGTTACCAGAAGTGTTTTTTATGGCGGCATGTTTACTTTTGGCTATAGAAACAGAGCTGTAGTGCTCCACCGCCCTATAATGAGGCGTCTTTAATGATACCCTTGTAGGCCTACAGTTCAATATCTTACATCAGTTAGGAATAGTAAAATAGTAATTTTTAAACTCTTGTTAAAGTATAAAGTTATTTTTTGTATAAAAGTATAAGGTTGATATAGTATAGTATAAAGTACTTTTAAAACCTTTCGCCAATGCCTGGCGAAGCTTCGCCAGGCGAACATCTGAGTGAGGGAGGCCTTACTTTTAAACTAAGGCAGGTGTTCGCCAGGCCTGGCGAACGAAAGGGATCGCCAGGCACTAACATCTTGGATTCCTGATAAATCTAGCGCTTCGGCGAATGAAAAAAAAAACGCGAGAAAAAGCAAAAGGTTTTAAAAGTACGGGCCATAAATTTAACCTTGTTATAGTATAAAGTGTAGTATAGCATAAAGTATAAAGTTAATTTTGTTATAGTATAAAGATATTTTCAACTTCTTTGTTATAGCATAAAGTTAAATTTTAACTCCTTTGTTATAGTATAAAGTGAGACTATTGCGGAAACATTTTCGTCTTCTCTCCAGGTTAATAATTAAGTTTAGGTTATGTTATGTGCACTGCAGATGTAAACAAATTTGCGCTACATTTAGCGGGAATGCAAGATGTTAGCGCCTGGCGAACGTTGGGTTTGAAAGTAAGGCCTCCCTCACTTAGAGGTTCGCCTGGCGAAGCTTCGCCAGGCAAACGCCAGCACTAGCGAAAGTTTTTAAAGTACGGCCCTAAAAGTCTTGAATAAAAAATTAGAGACCCAAAGTCCAGCTGAATAAAGTTATTAAAAAAAGTGATGCAAAAGCTTCTTTTACGACAGGTGAATTCTGCACAAATATGCCACATGAAGAACTCACCTCAGTAAAAAGAAGTCCCTTTGGTTCTAGCTGGAGTGCCATGCCATGTCTAACATCATCAATGAACTCTTCCAGTCGTAGGAACTTTACTGCACATAGCGACCGCCAATCTCGCCAGTAAATATCAATCTCTAAATCTCTGGACTTATCTAAATCAATGCTAAATCTGTGGAAGGAAAAGTATATACATTATTCTCAGTGTAATTTTAGAGTATAGATATCATCATTTATTATTTACCTACTATAAGATAAATGAGAAAGTAAATGTTTTTCTTATCCAAAATTAGTCCCTACCACTGGGAAACTCCAAGAGAGAAAAGACTAACTAATCTGTGTAATAAAAGTTATCCTTATGATTACAAAACGTAAACTAATCAATATCATAATTGAATTTTAGAAACTGGTTGTGACATAAAAATGCATAAAAATATATACAAATATACACAAATCTGTGAAATAATTTTGGTCTTATATCAAAAGCCTTTATAAATATCACACCCATTTCTTTAACAAGCAGCTGAATCTGTTTTAATTCAGTGTCAACAGGAATGGAACATATGTACAGCTACACAGAAAATTATAGTTAGGAGGGGTATCAAAACATTCAATAAGGAACAGAACCTTATGTTACAGAAGGGTTGGTATTTCGGGTTTCGAATTTGTCTTGTTCTGATTTATGTCCCAAATAGTTATTCTGGAACTCCTATGGATGCACTGTGAGATGATGATTTTATTCCCATAGGGGATGGAATATGCCTTGCAATATTCAGATAAGCCACACACATCCAAGGGATACCAATATTTTTGCTGTGTTAACAACTATATTTAAGAAAGTATTGTTGCTTATACCAGAATGTTTAGCCTGATTTTCTGAGGATATTTTTCTGTGTAGCCGTACATGGCCTGTATGCTGTGAGTTTAGTTTTGTAATTGTGTTTACACATAAAAGGCTCCACAAGAGCTTTGTCACCAAGAAGTATATAACTAGTTTTGACTATCCCACTTCTTAACCCTTTCCCTTCATTTTCAGATATATAATTATTTTTATCTCTATTAGCATTTTAAATATGATAATAATCATAATGTCAATAACAATAATAACAATATCAATATTAACATCATTAGAAAAAATGTATACTTTTCTCAAAAGCCCAAGGAAAGGGGAAATCACATGATTCCTTAGTGGCTGAACAATTATGGAGCCATTCTCAGTGTAGAGACAATTCAAAAAACAAAACTGCAGTGGAAATTTCATCTACCCATCAGCGATGGTTTAAAAGAGCTTCCCTGAATCACTCACCTCTGGTCCCAAGCCGACTGAGAGCAAGGTTTCCAGCTTGTTTGGCCAACCACTTTATTGTTGTCTAATTTTAGTACTGCCATTACCTCGTCTGAGAAAGGAGATTAAAGTAAATGAAAGTGACCTTGCAAGAAAATGATGAAAAAATATTTACATGTGGACGTTACTAAAAGAACAAAATCATTATGCTTATAAAAGTTAAGGCTCATACTCAACACTAAACTATAATCAAGCTCTTATATATTCATGATTTTCTGGTATTCATTTACACACATAACAATCTTGTCTCAAATCAAAAAGTCAGCATCATAATTACTGTTAAAAAAATCATTAAAAAATCAATGGTTTCCTTACTAGAAATCTCGTCTTTGACAGAGTAGGACTTTGACGATTTTCCTGTGACACCTTTCATAAAAGATTTAAGGTCAGAGGGTCCGGAGTGGGAGTCTCGGCGGGACCGGCCTGGAACATCTTCCAGGAGGTCTTGTACACCAATCAATCTGCAAAAGGCAAGTATTATTACCAAACAGTTTACCCTTTAATGTGTTGCATGTAAATTGACTCTAAGCAATTGTACCACCACATAAACATCAATTGCTTACACCATGTATCCAACATCAATTCAAAACAATCTAATTTTCTCTTTCCCACACAATACACACAATGAAACAGCAAAACCTAAGAAGATTAAATTCAATCATATCACCACTCAAAATAGAGATTGATGGATTGTCATACTAACCTTACTTCTAGTTTGCCAGTGACGGCAGCGCCCTTACTATGTAGAGCTTGTGAGCGACGGCTGGGGTAGTTCTCTTTGTCGTAGAGGCTTGTGTAATTGGCCGGTGAGGGAGACGCAGATAGCGAGTTCTCCAACTCCCGCTTCACCTGTGGAAGCACAGTTCAGGATTTGTAAGTCACATTTCTAAGATATGTAATGCCTAAAGTTTAGGATCAGAATAGCTTACCGTTCTATTTATTGACTTTTGGAAAGCCTATATGCTTAAAACTACAATGAAAATGAAGATGACCATTCCCTTCCATTTTCTCTTTCTAGTCAAATTGCTTTTCAGTTTCTTTGTTGTTGTTTTCTAAGTAATTTGAACACAATTATGGAAATGAGAGGAAGGCTGAGACAAATCAAATAAACAAAATTACTACAATAACAAAGTGCCTTGAAATGAGAATAAAATTTGCCAAATAGTAAAAACAAATCTGCTCTGAACTCAACTCAGTGACTGTATCTGAACAAAAGCAAGAGATTAATAAAATGATGCATGCTACTCTAAAATACAGCATCTGATATCCAAGGAGTTTTAGTGACAGGTTATGTAACTACTCTAAGATCTGTAGTTAATTTGAATAATTAATAGCAAGTAAGACAGTAAATTCTGACATTACAATGAACAGCAACAGCAGTAACCCTAATTAAAGAATGATGATGGTTTACAAACCCAGAAAACCTCCAGAGAAAATTCAGTTTGTGAATGACAGTTGCAACAGGAATATTACACCCATTACTAGCAAGTTCACTACAGATACAATATGGGTAACAGCTTCAAATCAGTACAAGGAGTAAGTGGAAGTGCATGATAAGGACAGAAAATTCAGTAAATATTATGCTTAAGCAAAGTAATAGTGACATTATAGAGAACATCAAGGCTATAAAACTGGCAGCTAACTCTTTATTAATATGAGGCAATCAATGTTACACTTTTAATTACAACAGAACATAACAAAAGCAAGTACTTACTAATACATCTTTTATAAAAAGTGGCTCACAATAACATTTCAACTAAACACTCATAAAAAGTTGCAACAGCAGTACTCATTAAACGCTGGCATGAAGTGTCAACAAACAACAATTATAAGAGTAAATACGGTGATAGCGGATATACTTACATCCATTTTGAAGTTACACCTTAAATTTATCTTTATCACGAAAAGCAGTGCTTGTGTATGAGCAAAACAAAGCATAGTCTCAAGGACAAAATCATACTGAAAGCAGCAACATGTGAACTGACATACTGCAGTACAATAATACAAACAAATACAGCAGATTACAAAACATCATAATAAAAAAAAAAAACAGACAAACATAAGCAGTGAAAAAAAAAAGATGAAAATGAAGAAGTGCAGTAACAAAATCAATGGGAAA
>NW_020872601.1:574990-579990 GCF_003789085.1 Penaeus vannamei
TAAGCTGCAACAATCCATCACCATGGCTAGTTTCGATGTCGAGTCATTATTTACTAATGTCTCCCTTTTTGAAACCACGGATATAATAGTCAACAAGCTGAGCAGCACTCATCTCAGTGATTATGGTCTATCGAAAGATAACTTTAAAAAATTGCTTGAAACTGCAGCCCACCACTCAATTTTTACTTAGGATAATTGCCTATACAGCCAAACAGACAGCATGGCAATGGGATCCCCATTAGGCCCTTCCTACACTAATGCTTTCCTATGTTATCATGAACAAAACTGGCTTGAACAATGTCCGTCTGACTTTAAACCCATCTATTATCGACGATACCTGTAAGATGTAAGAAAACAATCAGTTACCGTTTTTGGACACGCTAGTCACCAATGACAACGGCATCTTCCACACAAGCATTTACTGAAAGCCAACCTTCACTGGCCTCGGACTTCACTTCCTCAGCTATATTCGTTATCTATACAAAATTAATAGCATCAAAACACTAATCACTCGAGCCTACAACTTATGTAGCAACTCCTCAACCTTCCATGACGAAATGGTTTTTCTTTGTAACTAATGAGTACCCAGATAAAATTACTAAAACTTTCCTTTGCAAAATATACACTAACCAGCACACTGCTCCTACTGTTAAAGGCCGTGTCATACTTGGACTTTGTCCGCATTACTTTTCCGCTGGCATCACGGAAATAGTGGTCATTTTGGCTCGTGCAGTCACACTAGTGATGAGAACCACGGAAACAGTCCGACAAAAAATTCTAAACACAGAAAGATGGGTTCAACCCCCGCACAGGCTCTGGCGATGATGGACGTTATTCAGGCTATGTGGCGACGATTTAATGCGAAACAACGAATGTATAATGCTAAATAAGGGCGTATTCTCGCTACTCTCATCTGGTCAGCTGACGGGGGAACGTGGACGCAAATGTAACCAAACTTGTATCTGTTTTTATTAAATACAAGAGAGAATTTTGCCAATTTTAAAATATTATTTACAATTTAAACTGTCTTTTTGAATCGTTTTATATTATGAATACATTTTTTTTTACATTCCTATAACTATTATCTATTATAGCTTATCATTTGAACCAAAAAAGACCACGGAAACTTGCCAGCGAAAACGATAATTACCGTTTGACTGGAATTTATCGCATTCACTCAAAATACAAGCGGTAGCGAGAAAACAAACAAACACGGAAACGTGAAAGAATCACGGAAACTGTGCTAGTGTGACACCCCTTAAGAAAGACCATAAGTATGTTATACTACCATATATGGGTAGTTTAAGCTTTGAAATTAGGAAGCAGCTAACAGTACTATTGCAAAACCATTACTTCCAAATTAAATTCACATCTGTCTTCACTAATATTAACAATATTGCTAAATTTCTAAAACAACCAATGAGATATAACTCTGATGTGTTCTAATGTTGTATATATATATTTACCTGTCCTTGCTGTCAAGCTCGGTACGTGGGATCTACCTCACGATTGCCACGACACCGCATCTTAGAACACAAAGGAATATCCTTCATGACTGGCCTCCCTCTGAGTAATCCATCTTTCTGAGCAATAGGAGGACACTCTCAACTTCTCTCACATCCTTTCCGTAACACAGATTTCAGTATTCTATCCCCACAATCTTCCCGCCTTAACCTCCTCATCTCAGAATCCCTGCTCATGCACAAGATGAACCCAGAACTAAACATCTCATCCACCGCAACCACCTTGTTCACCCAATAGATCTTCCCTCTCAACTTCACACACTTTGGTTCGTTTACCCATATCTGTTTTGTATATATGTTATTTTGTTCCATTTGTCTATTTTGTTCCACTTATATTTCATAATTATTATTATATGTATATATTTGCCTTATATTTACTTATATATTGTTAGTATTCACATTCATATTTTGTAATTTGTTTTAACCCCTAATTCAGAACTATTATTATGCTTTATCATTGTCTTATCTGACTTTTTTGTTCTTTTTAACAGTACTGATGATGGAGATATAGTTTTGTTCCTTCGAAACGTCTAAATAAACATGAAATTCTTGACGACTGTCTTAAAGCGTTTTAAGCAGGGAAAGTTCTTGCCTGAAATCTCAAGCGTTTTTCTTGCTAACTCAAGAATTTCGCTTGCTTTCTCAAGCGACCTCCGTAGATGGCTTGACTTGCGCTTGCTAAGTCAAGCGGTGTACCGTCACCATGGCAACGGCGTCGGTCGCGTACCGTACTGGTCACGATCCTTCGAATGCGGCTGTTGGCCAGGAATTCCGCTTAATATCTAATCAGATAAATAATTTTTTCACGGTATCTGATTCTGTAATTTTCTTAAAATCATATTCAAAGAAATTGAAATTAACTGAAAACGAAAGGAGATAATGGAGATTATGGGAATAAAAAGTTTAATTATGAATAATAAATGATTATAACACGAACCATTTTCCTCTTACTGTTAAACTTCTCGTCTTTCTAAATCGAGAATATATCTGCTATTTTATGAAATAAAGAATATTTCAAGTGAAAAAGTCTGAGAAATTCTAGCAACATTCTTCTGTCGATATTATATTCGATGATTTGTTATATTTAACCTCATAAAATCGGATATATGGGAATGGGTAGGCCTATATTTTAATTCAGGGATATTCATTTGTTTTGATAACGCGTCAGAATGAAAGGGCTGTCAATCGGAAGAGTGTGTCATTGTTTTAGAGGCACTTTCTATGGATATAGGAGAAAATATAGCGCTTTGTTAAGATGTTTGGGTAGATTTATTTACTTCTCTGCCATCTTGATGCGGCGCTAGCTTGCCAGTTGTTTTGAATTGCGCGCTCAACCTGTTACCAACCGCAGGTGAAATAAACTCCACCCTCTTATGCATAAGTTATCTCTTTCCGAGATTGTTGGTGGGAACATTGCTTTTAAAACCCAAGTATATATATTTCGTGTATTATTTTGATATTTCTATGTTCATCAAGGACTGTTATGATTTGTACTTTATAAACAGACATTTCCACATGTCTGGCATCACTGAAGAGGGCCTGCCTGCCTTGGAAAGCGTTTTAAGCAGGGAATGGTACAGCGCTTGGCAAGAATTCTTGCCAAGCGCTCCCCTGTTTAAAACGCTTTTAGTCTACCTGTTCATCCTATATATATAAATACACACACACACACACACACACACACACACACACACACACATATATATATATATATATATATATATATATATATATATATATATATATATAATATATAATTATATTATTTATATATATATACATTATCATCATCATCTGGAGCTAACGCCAACGGGGGTGCATAGCCACGTCTACCTTCTGCTGCCACCTTTTGGAATCCCTCATCCCAGGCAGGGGCTCGGCCCATCTCAAGCTCTTCCCGACATATTTGATCGATCTGCCCAAGCCACGACCTCCTAGGTCGTCCCACAGGCCTCCTCCAATCCAGGGTTGTCTCTTACAGAGACAACCTGATAAGCAGGATCAGCCTGTGGAAAGTGAGCCAGGTGGCCATATAGCCTGAGTTGGCAATCCCGGATTGTGCAGGTAACAGGTCCTGTGCCAGTCTCAGGATGCAGCCGTTGATTAGACACATGGTCCCGCCAACAGTACCCCATGATCCGGCGCATGGACCTATTACAAAAGGCATGAAGTCGAGACTCCAGTGCACTGGATAATGTCCAGGTTTCACTACCGTAGAGCAAAACTGGCATTACCAGGGCCCTGAAAACCTGTAGCTTGGTCCTTCTGTACAGGAACCGGCACCTCCAAATACTCTTGTCGAGAGAGTTCATGACCCCTGCTGCCAGGCCAATCCGTCTCCTGACTTCCTGTTCTGACAGCCCAGAGTTATGAACTGTACTACCAAGGTATGTAAAGCTCTCTGTCTGTGACTTCAATGTCCTCGCCGCAAGCAGGTACCGACTGAACAGGTTCTCCTAACAAGTCCCCAATGTCTTGGATCTTGGTCTTGGTCCAGGAAACCTCTAGACCTAAGGGCTTTGCTTCATTACTAATTGCATCAAGAGCCACCACTAGGGTTTCCAAAGACTCAGATAGAATCGCATCATTGGCAAAGTCAAGGACTGTAACCTTAATAATACCTAGTGTTGCTCCACAATGACGTTGAACAGTAGGTCTGACTAGTATCCAGTCCATGCAAGTGTTGAAAAGAGTTGATGCAAAAACACAGTCTTGCCTCACTCCTGAACTGACAGGAAAGAAGCTCGACAGGCCCCCACCACACTTTACAGCACTTTCAGTACCAGTATATAGGTTTGCTATTAGTTCAATAATCCTTGTTGGAATTCCTCTCAGCCTCAGGATCTCCCAGAGCGATTCCTGATGCACTGTAGTGTTATCCCCTCCCAGCTGAGTCACTTTCAAACTACAACGTGGGTCTTGCAGAGTGCAACTTACGAACAGGGGAGCTGCTTTCAAAAGGGTGGTAGCTGGTGCGTACTGCAGCATGACCCGTTCGTCACAACCCTGAAGCCCTTTAACCCCGTGAGTAAAATAAAAACATTACATTACCTGTAATTAACATTTACTTTAACTGTTCTCATTCACTGTTATTATTGTTCATCAATGTAGTCATTTTCTTTTTTCATTTTATCAATTTCATTTCATTCTTAAGGATAAGATGTGCCCATTCTTTTTTTAAAACCAAAAATTAAGTAAAATAAACAAACCAAGGATAAAACGAAACCAAAGCGTAAAAAGGTAAACCTGAGATCCCCTCTGTCTGTATATTCTCAAAGGTTACAATGCATATAACGCATCCTAACTGGCCTCTTACAAAACATGAATATACTTATCTTTCTCTCTTGTAGGAAAATCGAAGAAACAAACAAAACAGGAGACGTCCAGTGAGGCCGGGCGCTCCATGAGCAGCACTGAACTGCCGAGCCAACAACCCAAGAAAGAGTCTAGCATAAACAGGCTCTTTATATAGGCTCT
>NW_020872601.1:602490-611253 GCF_003789085.1 Penaeus vannamei
GATTGTAACGCGGGCACACTATCCATTGGTCCACCACACCGCTAAAAACGATTGTGCAACCAGGTGCGACCTGGCACCATGGGGATTACCTAACTACTCATACGTGAGTAAGTACCCCAAATCAGATAACCTAAGGTATATTAATGAAAGATGGAAATAATGCACTAACCCATTTATATTATGAATATATTAACCTCTGTTCGGGATTCGATCCCATGCCGCCAGATTGTAAGGCGGGCAATCTGTTGTACTCAAAAGATGCAATTCATTTACAATTCATTAAGCTTACTTGTTTGTAAAGCCTTCCCCAGACTACGACCTTGACCCTCCTCCTGAGACTTGATTCATCTTGTTCGTTAATTTTTTCTATCGCTATGTAAACTTATCCATTTTGGTTTATTATTTGTCTGAGGAGGAACTCGCGAAGAGTTTGAAACGTTACATATATTTTCAATTCTCTTTTTGACTGCTTTAATTTTCATTTTGTATTCATATTACAGTGTTTGTGCTGTTCATATGAGGGCGTGGTGACATAGGGAGCTAAGCGCCACCCAGGTCGAAATTGAGTTAAGTACATCATGTTCTTCCCCAAAGCCTCTACTTTCCAAGGATGTAACTGCCAGAACCATCCGACAACTACAACATAGTCGAAAATCGCGGGAAAGAGAAGGGTATATCGCCCGCGGCGTATGAAGGTTTGTCATGGCGCGCCGGGTCTCAACCCAGGAACTAAACGCCAGATTTTCTCTTGTCCCACATTGAAGTGGGAAGCAGAACAAAGTACCATTATAGCATTATCTTCTCCCAAGCCTCTAGTTCCAGAGATTGTAACCGCCAGTACTAAACGCCGACACCAACAAGGTCGAAAATGACGGAAAAGAGAAGGTAAAATCGCCCTTAACATGTGCGGGTCTGTCGCGTCCCCAGTGAGTCAGGAGCGGGAACTAAGCGTCATGTTATTGTTATGGTGTTGGTGGTAAGGATGGCCGCCCGGGCTGACCAATGGCAGCCTGTCTACAGTACCGCCTCGCAAAATTGGGCAATTAGAGCTCGCCATTCTTCCCTCACCCTCCCTCCTCTCTCCCAGCCAGTCTCCACGCTAAACCCACGCGGCGCGCCTGGATTATTCTTGTCCGTGTATTTTCCTTTTTTTTTGTGTTTACGCTTGGATTATTACCTTCTACACTACAATGGCATCAACCAGCGGTGAGGGGATGTGCAGGGCCATAACTTAGTGGTGAAAACAGGGCGTAATCCAAGTGAATGGAAGAAAAACACAGCAAAACGGAAGCGTAACAGTGGTGAAGAGTATGAGAGTAGCGTCACTAGAAAAGTGGTGAAAAAGAAGGAAATAGGAGCACCCTGTAGGGATGGTTGTTTTGAAAAGATGGGAATGAATAATATTAAGGCTATTCATGAGTCATTTTGGGGTTTGGGCGACTTTAATTTGCAGAATGAGAATTATAGTGTCTGATATCAAGGAAGGTAATAAAATGTATAATTAAAAAAAGTTTCTGGGGATTAGGGACGTGTTATTAAGCGTTATAAAAAAATATATAAAAATAAAATAGGATAAAAACGCGTTCATAGTTTGCTCTTTCAGAAAGTGTTAAGATAACAAGCTAAATGTTATGGCAGACTTAAAGTAGACATCCTAAGCTTTCATTTAAGACATAAATGAGCTTTCTATCTTAATCCGTTCCGGAGATATCACATTCTGAAAGTCGCAAAACTTTGATCGCGTTTTTCTCCGTTTTTTATTTTCGGCGCTTAGCTCCCTATGTCACCACGCGCCTCATATATATATTGTTAGGTAATCCCCACGGTGCCAGGTGGCACCTGGTTGCACGATCCTTTTTAGCGGTGTGGTGGACCAATGGATAGCGTGCCCGTGTTACAATCTGGCGGCGCAGGATCGAATCCCGAACAGAGAGGTTAATATATTCATGTGTAGTGTTTACCCCTTTGAGACACTTTCAAAACTACAACGCGGGTCTTGCAGAGTGCAACTTGCGAACAGGGGAGCTGCTTTCAAAAGGGTGGTAGCTGGCGTGTACTGCAGCATGACCCGCTCGTCACAACCCTGAAGCCCTTAACCCCGTAAGTAAGACTTACTATTACATTAACTTCCATCTTTACAATTTCATTTCATTATCAACTGTGTCCATTCTCCTTTTAAAACCAAAAAAAAAAAGTAAAATAAACAAACCAAGGATAAAACAAAACCAAAGCATAAAAAGGAAAACCTGAGATCCCCTCAGTCTGTATATTCACAAAAGTTACAATGCATATACACATCCTAACTGGCCTCTTACAAAACATGAATATACTTATCTTTCTCTCTTGTAGGAAATCGAAGAAACAAACAAAACAGGAGACGTCCAGTGAGGCCGGGCGCTCCGTGAGCAGCACTGAACTGCCGAGCCAACAACCCAAGAGAGAGTCTAGCATAAACAGGCTCTTTATATAGGCTCTTATAAAATGTGTAAATAATAAAAATGAGTGAAAATAAAAGAAGTTTACTTTACAAAATTAAAAGAAAATAAAATAAAACGAGGCCGTGAGAAAAAGCTAAAATAAATAGAACATAAAAATACGAAAAAATAAAAGGCTCCAGGGACGCAAAACTGCAGCTGGCTACCGCCGATCCCCACAGATGGTGCTGGTGCTGGCTAGAAAAGGGGGACTCGCCTAGTCTGGACTCCTGCTTAGTGGGGGTACCTCACGTCCACTACAACCCCTCCCTCGCCCACCGAGCGGCCAGCACAGCTGAGCGAGAGGCTCCGCCAGGTGGAGAGCCAGGTCACAAGGCCTCCCTAGCCAGGCCTACGGGTCGCCGGGCGTGTGCCGACCTCAGACTGGCAGCCACGACGTCAAAGGGAGGTTGCTGGCTGTGCTGGGCGCTCAGGTCGAGGGGAACTCGAACTGTCGACAGACTAGCGAGTCAAAGCACAAAAAGTCATCAGATCACATCTGAAAGGAGAGAGGATTAGTATATTCACCCTTTGCAAGAGACGGCAGGCGAGTACACGATTGCAAACCCCGGGAATATACAGAGAGAGGGATCACGACCTCCTAAAAAATAAAAAATAAAAATAAAAAGCTAAGAACGAAAACCAGGAAAGGAACTTAAAAATAACCCTTAAAACTAAATAAACCTAAACCTTAAAAACTAAAACTCGAAAAACCCTTAACCTAAATGAAACTTAAAATTAAAGAGACTTAAAAGTAATACCTTAAACTAAAACCAAACTTAAAACTATACTTAAAACGAAAGCTTACAACTAAAAGAAATAAAATTAAATAAAAGAAACGCTGCCTGCTCCCTCTAAAACAATAGAAGCATTACAAACAAATAAAAAATATTACAAATACAAAAAAATAAAACGTTACAAAATAAAAGCGGGATCTCAGGCCAGCTAACTACAGAAGCGGTGGTCCTGGGCACTCCGGTAGTTCCAGGTATGGTTCGTCGTGCGAGCAACGTCAGTCTCGCTTGAGAGCCCACACGAAGTAGACGTATTGCTGTGGTCTGCAGGGAAGGATGTAATAAATGTGAATTTCTGATGGTGAAGTGATGATACCTTACCATACCCAGTCTTACCACGACTGAGGTGCATGTTGGGATGGACGTATTGCTGAAAGCAACATCGTTGCACCTGGCTCCGCGTCGTCAGGTAACCATGGGTCGACGTAATCAGGGTCATGGTATGGTGACGCATCTGGGAACGTCAGCTCCTCCTCCAGCTTAAATGGGCGCAGCTGGTTAGCGTGGCAGTTACGCTCCGAAAACGGGGGAGACAGGTCCTGAACGACGTAATTAACAGGGCCCAACTTCTTCACGACCTTCGCAGGGCCTTGCCACCGGGGCCCTAAAGCACGATCAGGTCCTGTTTGCGTAGTCTTTATCTTGTAGAGGACCAGGGACCCAGCTTCTAAGGACCAGGGCGGCCTCAGGTTACGGTTGTGATATGCTGCATATTCCTGACGAGCCTTACGGGATGCTTCCTGCGCTGCTTTCCTCGCAACATCCAAGGCCTCACGTAGCTTGCAATGAGCATCTTCTCCTGCTGTAACATGGTTGCTCAAACCAACCGGGAAATGGCCTGGCTGGCCTGTCAGCAAGTAAAGGGGCTGATCTCCGATAGCCCTGTGGATGGCAGAATTTATGGCAAAACGTACCTGGGGTATGTACCGATCCCAGTCTAGGGGCTGGTCTTCTATGTTGCAAGAGCATCTTTTACAACCCGATTCGTTCTTTCTACAAGACCGTTTGCCTGTGGATGGAAAGCGGTTGTAACGTGAGTTTGAACGGTCAGGTCCTCACATACACTGCGAAAGAGGGCATTATTAAATTCAAGACCGCCGTCAGTCTGAAGCAATCGTGGTGGACCAAATAGAGTAATGAAATGATCAATTATTGCTCTTACTACTGTCTCTGCTTCCTTGTTGGGTAAAGGTACGAGCTGTAGGTACCTTGTCAACTGATCTACCATTACCAGGACATAGCGATTCCCACTCGAAGAGCTGTGCAAGTCCACCAAATCAGCACTGACACGCTCCATGGGATGCACAGCTTCAGGTGCATGCTGCAAAGGGGCACGCCTACCTATGCCCTTCCTCTTCTGACAAGTTTTACAGGACGATACGTACTTACGAGTCTCTCCCAGCATGTTAGGGAAGTAGAACAAATCACGTAGCTTATTGTAAGTACGGTAAATGCCATGATGTGCTGCAATAGGGGATGCATGAGCAATTTTTATCGCATCCTTACGTAGAGTCCTTGGCACAACGAGCTGCTCGACAATTCGTTCTGGGAGATGCCTTAATCTATACAGGACTCCATTTCTTAGTTCAAACTCGTCCAGGGGCAATGGCGGTCGTTGCTGGGCACCGCTCTTTCTTCCAAGAACATTACTATTTCGTGCAACAAGGGGTCCTTTAGTTGCTCAACCCTCATTGCATAAGGATCTGGAGAAGAAAGGGATATGGGTGCAACATCACGTGAGAGCATATCAGGGACATAATTGATTCGACCCTGCTTATATTTAATCTGGAAAGTTATGGTCTGCCAGTTCTGCACTCCAGCGGCTCATCCGTGGACTTTTAGTTCTTCTAGAGAATACATACGTGAGGGGACGATGATCAGTAAGCACCGTGAAGCGTCGTCCGTACAGGTAAGCATCAAAATGCCTCACGCTTTCCACAACTGCAAGTGCTTCAAGGTCGGTGGCACTATACCTGGTTTCTGCACCACGTAGTTTGCGGCTGAAGTAGGCTATAGGATGAAGCTCATTTTGTCATCAGTCTGCATAAGACATGCACCTATAGCTACCTGTGATGCATCTGTATGCAATTCAAAATTTTCTCAAAGTCAGGTTTGGCTAAAACTGGAGCAGTTATTAGATCTTTCAGTTTATAAAAGCATCCCTTTGGTCTGGTCCCCACACAAACCGCACATCCTTTCTGGTTAGTCTGGTGAGGGTGCTGCAATCTTTGCATATTTCGGTACAAATTTCCTAAAAAATCCAGCAGCACCAAGGAATCTGCGTACCCCTTTCTGATTCTTAGGAGGCAGCATTTCTTCAATGGATTTCACCTTCTCAGGGTCTGGCAGGAAACCCTTGGAGTGACGCGGTAGCCAAGAAATCTGAAATTACTCACGGCAAAATCACATTTTTCCAGATTAATTTAAACCCTGCCTTATCCAACAGTAGCAGAGTCTCATTAAGGTGTTAATGTGTTCCTCAAAAGTGGCACTATGCACAACTATATCATCCAAATATGCAATGGTGTGCTTACCTAGAACAGGTGACAAAACAAGGTTGACTGTCCTTTGAATGTAGATGGAGCTGTACATAATCCAAATGGCATGCGACGGAACTGGTATAGCCGATGTCCATCTGAAAATGCGGTTTTTGGACGATCTTCAGGCTTCACCGGGATGGACCAGTAGGCGGAGCGAGAGTCCAGTAAAGTGAATACACTAGTTCCTCCTAGTTCATCCAGAAGTTCATCCATCCGGGTAGTGGGTAGCTGTCAGCTATAGTAACAGAATTCAGGTTCCTGTAGTCCACAGAACCTCAACGTGCCATCCTTTTTCTTCACAAGGACTACAGGTGACAGCCACGGGGACGAAGAAGGTTCAATCACTCCGGCCTTGAGCATTTGTTCACACTCTCACGAATGTGCCTTTTAGCTGCTTCAGGAAGACGCCACTGACGCTGACACAAAGGATGCTTCTCTTGTGTTGGGATCTCATGTACAATGTCTGGAACTTCCCCAATAGCAAACTTATCACCTGAAAAGAGTCGTGGGTATTGGGCAAGAACCTTACACACCTGAGACTTACGGTGATCAGACAGATGTTTGGAGAGAAATCTTTTCCAAGGCACTTGTAGGTACGGCTGCCACAGGAGTGTCTGCAATGGATGCAACATTGCCAGGTGCTTCAGGTGTGTCACACATTTCCTCAACCTCATGAAGTTCGACCAGGTGCGTTCCATTTCTCAGCTTGACTGGATTGAGTGTCGGATTAACAACCCATACCACGGCTTCTTTAGACGAGGGCTTAATAACTTCGCGTGGCAAGATCACAGAATATCCAAGTCCCTCAACAAGCAATTGTTTTCCAATTAATGCATCTGGAACACGTACAGGCACAAACCTTCCACTTTCTGGCGGGCAACTCACGGAACGTCTTATCGCAGCTCTTGCAGTGGCACTGGCACTGATACCCTTCATCTTCATCACGACTGCTGTGAGCTCCAGTGAATCCTTGTTCACATACCTTACTGTAAATGCCTTCCCTCTAAGGCGGAGGTACGAGTTATTGGTTCGTGAATCATAGCCGAGGCGGAAGTCAAGCCTCTTCAGGAGATTGATAACAATGCAGACTCGATGAGTAACTATATTTTTATCATTAATCTGCAATATGACATCACGCTCACCTGTGATTGCAAGCGATGCTCCTGAGGCACCTTGAAGCCGCCTCCGAGGTTCAGAAGTTCGTGAAGGGGCGATCAAAGTCTGCGCACTATGTTTCAAAAGCGTTGCCTCCGAGCCCGTATCGATGAAGGCGTTAATCATCTTGCCTGAAATCATCAGCCTCACCATCGGTCGTCCTTGACGTGGGCTGCAGGTGGGGGTTGAGGGAATTGCGGCCGATGGCTCCCGTGTCACTGGACCTCGGGTATTGCAAGGGCTGGCCCCACCTAGTTCCTCCGGCGACAGGGGCGCCCTCCTGTTGGCACCGAAAACAGGCAAGACGACGCGGGCGATAGCGGCACTCTGTGTTGTCATGGCGCGAGGTTCGATGGTATGAGCACCAGCGAGTTCTGCGATGTTCGGGCGGCTCTTCTACAGGGGCTACAGCTCGAAGAGGTCGAGGAGGATGGCGATCGGCTAGTGGCTCCGTCCTTGCAACACCTGTACGAGTATTCCAGATCCGCTGCGCCGTTTCCACCAGTCGATCCAGAGGCAGCTCATCGATAATGGCAAGGTATTCACGGAGCCAGAGCGGAAGTCCTTGCAGGAAGAGCCTCTTCAAAAGGGGCTCAGGATTCCCAACAACATCAGGATAATCCCGCACTCCCTGGTAAACGATCCCCTCTAGCTGTTGAAAGAAATCTTGTGGTCCCTGTGTGGTGGTCATCCTGCACTCGTTCAGGATCGTGAAGAAATCTGTTGAGGAGCAAGTGCCGCGAAATTTCCTCCTTAACAGCGTCTTGAAAATGGCCCACTCACGAATACCATCGAACATAGGGGAGTTTACGATAAGGTCTGCCGGTCCCTTGCAAGATGCTCGCGCAGCCGAGATGAAGGTTGCATCTGTTGCTGGTTTCGCCACATTTTCAATGTGTCTTATCCAGGCCTCCACTTCCTGGTTGCGACGAGAGGTTGCGCGGCAGGTGTATCTCCTCGAAAAGGTGGTATGGATTCCTTATCCACAACCACGTTAAAGATGGGGAGAGGAGCAGGCGGTGGCGGCGAGGCTGCAGGACGATCACGATCTTCAGCCGCCCTCAGACGAGCTTCGAGTTCCTGGTTCTTGGTCTTATATTCCCGCAACTTCAGAGTCACGTGATCCAGCCTCCTCATCATCATACATGGTGATCTCCTGATGCATTGATGCCCGCTCCAATCCGGTGGCACCAACAGGCTCTTCTTGCTGCTGTTGCTGCTCCAGCTGTTCCTCCTGCGGTGACTCCCTCTTATCACCTCTTCCTCTTACCATCTTGCGAGTAATGGCTAAGATGCAAAGATATGCGTGTTATTTATCGCTTATCACCTCCGGCACCTCAGGCAAGCACCACCTTGAAATGTTGCGCACTTGCAGTATCACTATGTTAGTTACCGTAGTCACGAACTGTCCTTGTAGGCACGATTGTTAATTACCACTAGGCGTCTCCACAATTCACAATCACGGTATACAGTACGAGAGCACATTAATCGCACGAAGCACTAAAAGCACTAAAAGCAAGTTAAACACACAAAGCACTAAAAGCACGTTAAACACACGAAGCACATAAAGCACATAAAGCGCACAAAGCACGGTAAGCACATAAAGCACAAAGCATGGTAAGCACACAAAGCACAAAGCACGGTAAGCACACAAAGCACAATTTAACATTTAATCATGAACACTGATACTCTTACCGTCAGCACAAAGTTAAATTCCATAATGCAATCAGTACTCTCACTATCTAACCTCAACCCCCCGCTCTAAACAACACTTCCTCAACAACCACACACACCACCTGT
>NW_020872601.1:616353-618853 GCF_003789085.1 Penaeus vannamei
CTCCATCCGCAAGGTTGCTGACTGTAACTGTGACTTGGCTTGGAACCTTGTTGATGACGAAATATTCCGCTTTTCCCATTGGTATTCTGGAGGAGGTCCTTCACCTTAGGAGTGACCTGAAGGCCAGCGGTAAGTTTTAATACTTTGAAAAAGAAAGAAAGACAGAAAGAAAAAAAAAATTCAAATTCTTCACAAGTTCTTCAGACGAATAATGAACCTCAAGGGATCAATACCTTAATCATTTCAATATTGCATGTTCATTTTTTTTCCTTTAGGCCTGTATAATAAAAAGAAGTTCTTCGCTAGTATCTTATAGGGTTCAGTAACTCCTCTTCACAAAAAAAGTTGTATCTGTTCACCTCCCTGCCAGTGACCCGGGAAGCAAGGTACCTCATCTTTCTGTGGCGAGGACACTTGTGTAAGCACGGAGGAATAAGATATTATAAACCGCGCTGCACAACCATAACACAGGAATAACACCGAATAAAATTTTCATCTTTTTTTAACCCTTTACCATCTTATCTTTGGCAACGGGGGAAAATCTACCTTCAGTTCGTAGAATCACTCTCGTGGGAGAAGTAGTCTACAAAGTGCAGTCAAAGTGGTCTTCATCGACATCAAGTTCAAAGTGTTCAAGAGGGCGCTTTTTACAAAGACCGCTTTTCTTTAAGGTTTCGTGTGTCAGTGGATTAGCTGGATAATAAAGCCATTGGAGTAATGGCCAAATATGTACAATTGTAATATAACACAATCACATAAAACAAACACAAAAATACAACAGCGATTATTAAACCAGAAATGCATTTCCTGTATGTCCTTACCCGGAATGTTTCAAATAATTCTGCAGAGGTTGTTAGCTTAGAAAAGCTAACGGGTTTGTCACTAGAGTATTTATTACAAGTATTTATCACCTAATTAAAAAGCAGCTTATGTTAAACAAAGAGGAAAAATATGTCCATAGGAAGAACGGTTAAACAACTAATTGGTCAACTGTTGTTTTACACGCCATCGTTGGTTACTGATTGGTCCTTATTAGTTTAAAACTGGCAAATTATCATAAGGGAAAGATAGATCGCGCTTTCCTATGTGACATTTTATTCAAGTAATGAGATGCTAATTCTGAAACATTATCCAAAGCATATTTATGTTCGCTCTGGCCTTTCTCTCTCTCTCTCCGCCTTTGGCAAATAAATATATATTTTTGACTACCATAGTGATGTGTATGATATGCATATATTTTGTCCTATAACTTGGTAAGAAGAAATTTGCAAAATGTTAGATAGCCTGACAGCACTGACTTAAAAGAAGATGGATTATGAACATATGCGAATACTTGCATATCTAGGTATATGTATATATATATATATATATATATATATATATATATATATATATATATATATCACACACCACACACACACACACACACACACACACACACACACACATATATATATATATATATATATATTATATATATATATATATATATCATATACACACACGTAATTGTATAAATATATCAAATGCTTTGCATCTACTAAGCTCAGCATAAACACAAACCATTCTTCCTACACTGCATGGCATCATGTGGCTTAACATGATATGAGTCAAAGGAAAAGGAAGTTGCTATTTTCAAGCAACAATTTTGGTTCTGTCGAATTGCTTGTGTTACGGTGGTTAAAGAGCTGTTTTGATACTTTTCTGTGACCTAGCCAAGATAGAAGCAAAGTTAAATATTGCCTCTAACGGTGTATTTTGTACTTCCTGTATGAAATTGAGGTCTGTGTGTATGTGTGGGTGAGTGAATGTGTGTGCACACGCGCGCGCATGTGTATGTGATGTGTGTGAATGTGTATTTTTGTATATGTGTGCGTGTTTGTTCGCGTATGTGTGTGTATATGTCTGTGCTTGTGTTTGATAATGCGATTTGTGAGGATACTTATATACTACCGCATTAAAGGCTCCAAATGTAACACTTTCAGGGATGTCTAAAAGAATATTAATATACCTGTATGAAAAGATCTCGCTTGTTTAATTATTCCTGTATTCAATATAGCCATATAGGCAGTGAGTTACTATTACAAAAAACAATGAAGTAGTGCAAGAGCTTCCTTGCAGAGTACAGCGCAATATACTTTGGTGACCGCTGAATACTGAACCGAAGTCCGGAACCTGTTTCGATAAAGGATTCGATATTGTGCTGTTAATGAAACGCCTAAACAAAGGCAATTGAAACGAATTCCAAATACAGTAGAGAGGGATTTTCTATAACCTTGTCCAAAATATCTTCTGGAATATTTTTTTAAATGTTATTTATCAGTTTGTAGCTTTAATCAAAAGAGTCTACTAGAGTTGCTCCTTCAGGTAAGCTGGTTAAAAGTTAAAAAAGTGTCGAATAAAAACAAATGATTGTACATAAATAAATATGAGAGATAACACACACTCAACAAAAATATATGTATATGTAAATATAAGTATGTGTGTGTGTGTGTGTGTG
>NW_020872601.1:636353-651353 GCF_003789085.1 Penaeus vannamei
TAACATAGAAAACGAGAATTACACATTTTGCAGTTCATTCGTAGTAATTGCATACACTCGCAAACATTAATACGCACACACATACATAAATGCAGAAACAACTATTCAAATAGGATTACTGAGAAAAATAGAGAAATTATTAATAGAAATAAGAATTTGTAAAGTGATTCGAATTACTCAGATTTGATTGCCTCCGCAGGTCACGATGTTGGTGCTTTGTTTATGTTTTGGTAAGTTAACCGAGCTGTTTCGCATATCTTGCTTATATTGAATGTGAATATGAAGAACTGCATAATTTTGAATATGTTTCTGTTCCCGTTTTATGAATTTCCCCCCATATTTCCCTCTCTCAGCTCTTGAGGCTTTCCTCCTTGTGGAATCTCTAAGTTTTGAAGTTTGATGAAAAACAATGTGTAAAGCAAGTTAGAGACATGTCTTTCATAAGATTATTCTGTTACAAAAACTGTTTTAGCTAAATTACGCTTAAACCTTATCATCACCTCCATAGCTGTACCATAAATATATATAGTATATTTTTCTACACATACACATGTATGTATTTATATATAAACATACACATACGTGCAAGGGCGGGTCCAGAGAATTTTCTCGTGGGGGACACAGGGGGTAACAACAATAAAAGTGGGGGGGGGGGGGCGCCTAAAAGTAACAAAAAATAAGGCTGGCTACTTCAGTATTTACATTGTACAGCTATACATTGTTTATGTTTTCATCTTGCTTTTATTGGCCACATTAAATCTGCTGGATGTGATTTTACAAAGAAGTAGGCTAACACACACCACTATGACGTTTGCTGTACAGTTGGTCAGAAGTTGGTGATTCTAGCTCTGTACATTGAACATAGCAGTGTTCTGTGTAGGAATTAGTTTTAACTAAGCACCACTTAAATTCTTACAATGTAACGACTATATTCTAAAATAACATAACAAATATAATAAAAATGTAAAGTAGAATTTAAAAACAAGATAAAAATCTCAGTGTTTCTGTGCAGTTATCAGTTTTAAAAAGTCTGTGACTAGTAAAGTTACACGTGTTCATGCGCGGAGCCGCGAAACCACTTCCTTCTTTTTCCAAAAAAAAACCTTCATGAGTTCTAAACAAGTCTCATCAAACAAGGTTTCAGCTTTACTTCCGTCTTAACGTGCAGCGTCGGGAAAGAACTTTACGCAATGACTGACATTACGACGTGCCAATGGCCATTAGGGGCACTCGGGATGGCCTATCAGATTGCAGGGGGGGGGTGCCCCCCTGTCCCATCATGGAAGCCACGCCTCTGCACATGTGTATATTATCCAGTAGTTCCTTGCCCTCTGCACCTTCCTCTATCCATTTCAGTTCATCTATTCCTCCTGCCTTCAGTCACCAAAGTCTAGGAAAGTACTTGTCCAGACCTTGCTTCTGCCAACTCTCCTCCGTCGACCCCTACCTTCAAGCCCCCTTCCGAGCAAGTGCGCCCTAATGCCCCAATGCTCCCTTGCTCTCCACAGCCCTTTTAGCTTCGTCCTCCGCCATTCCTGCTCCACGCAACAGAGGCCCGGCTGTGTCTCAGTTTGACTCGCAGGGGAGACAGCTCGCCGGCGAACAAGCAAGTTTCAGCGTAGCGGTTCCAGGCTTAGCTGCGTCCCCTCTCCAACAGCAGGCGCCGCAGTTCTCCCCACAGGTGCCTCCACAGCCCCTACCCGCAGTGGTGGAGTACAGGTCTCCCTCCAACAGCCTGGAAAGCCTGCCAGTCAGCCAGCTCCTCAGGCACTCCCCGGTCAACTCTCAGCTTCTCAGTGTGAAGACTTCCTTGACAGGCATCATGAGTCGACTTCCGGACAACGCCACCCTCCTCAGGCCCAACATCAAGGACACGTTCTCGTGCAGTGGAAGGGTAAGAGTCCTGCTTCAGAGGAAGGGGACAGCACTGAGGCTTTTGAGCCACTCTCTATACAGATAGATGAAATGAAGCCTATAGATATCAATGTATTATATATATATTGCCAGTCTGTCCATCTCTTTCTGCTTTACTAGTTGATTAGCTCTTCAATTATTTAAGTGATTTATTATTATCATGATAATCTGTTCATTATCATTTCCGTGGCTTTTACATAATCATCTCTGTGGTGTGCAGGTGGACAGGGGTAGGCGGCCTGCTTAAGCCCAGATTCCGTTCATGTCAATCCTCTCCAGTAAGCCACCTTCGGCCACGCATAAACATTTTTCAGTTTAATTTCAATTCAACTTTCTTGGAAAGGCGTATCCATGTTTACTCAAAACGTTATTATTGGTGATATACAAACGTTTAACAAAATTCAAAGGCGATCACAAACGATACCTCTTCATTGGCTCGAAAAATCGCAGGATCTAGCTCGCCTACGTTGAAAGATGGCACCAGGACTTGATTCAAGCTCAAATAAAGGAAATAGAATCTCGGTTTCAGGCACGTCAATATGAGACTAAATTTAAAAAAAATGCAGAGACAATCATACGAGAACATTTCAACACCGTTATTTACTAAACTTCGAGGCAGTATTCGTTAAGCGGGATGTTTCTGTGCTTTGGGGAAGGAAAGGCGATGAATCCAAGTCAGAGCTTCGAAGGATGATCCACCAACTTGATCGTTTATTATGGTTTTCAAAACTAACGTATGGGTATGATGAGTCATTGCTGTGGTGTATTTGGAGACTCCCGGTTGTAAGAGTCCACCAAGTTACTTCTATGTTTAATTTTAAGAGTTAAAAGTTCCTTGGAGTAACTATCGTTCGTGGAGGGAACGATGTGACCCGAGGGATTGCAGTGGGATTGGAACACTTTCAGATGCAAACGTCCACCTGTCGAACTGATGCCTGGCCTTTGGATCAATGCTGAGACACCATGTTTCTTCATGGCACAATATCAAAAGTATCCATTAATTCTCACCACCGTATTTGCTTAGCATGTCCTTGTTCCAGTCTCCCTTCTCTCTTATTTGCTCTGGCATCAACTTATGTGGTTTTCTGTAGGTGCAAGGCTTCGTGACACTGAAGGTAATCATTCAAGACAGCTATGGTTGCAGAGGAATCAGTCTAGAGACCGCCCACTATTTCTCAGTAATTCCTCTTCTGCCCCAGTGGTTTGGCAACTCTACAATGGTTTTCTAGTCTCCAAACCTCATTCTTGGATTTCAAAACAAAACAAAATGTGCGACGAGAGTGAACAGCGTCCTAAGAATTCACCCCATGATTAATCCCCTTTCCAGTTTTTCTGCCATGGGAGAAAGAAGCTGTAGCGAGCAGTACTCCGTGTGTGTATAAATCTATATATCAAACTGCATGCTTGATGATACACTAATTAATATTTCTACAAGATGTGTGATCTGTGCGTTTGTATGTGACATGATGCACGGCAATGCCTATATTCATGTAACTATAAAATAAGCTTAGATACTTTTTAAAGAAAATTAATCAGTACAATTGCACAGGCTTATGGCTACTACGCTGATCCAGACAACGATTGTCAGATTTTCCACGTCTGCTTGCCTCTCCACTCGCTATACCCAACCCTTTACAAGACTCCAACTACGTACACCTTTTCGTTCATCTGCGGAAACCAGACCAGTTTTGACCAGGTGAGTGCGCAAGGATTTTGTACTTTGTCATATTTAGTATCCATTAGATCCCTCGTACATTAGGTAGTTTTAACCATAATACAAAATATATTCATCTCTGTGTTAGTGGCACAATTTTACAAAAGATCTGATGGTTACAAGCTCAAGCACTTCGATTTATACAATTTAGGCCGCTTTCACACCAAGGTGGCACGTGGCACGCCATTTGCAAAGGAACATCCGGGAATATATGAAACATTTCACACAGACGTGGCGTGGCACATCGCATGTTCCACGTGGGATGTGCGTGCCACGCCGCGCCACTTGTGTGTGAAAGGTTCCATATATTTCCGGATGTTCCTTTTCAAATGGCGCTCCAAGTGCCACCGTGATGCGAAAGCGGCCATATATTACTCAACTCACTTCCTGCCATGACCCACGCCTCTCCCTGCCTCCCACCCCAGGCGAGTATGGCCTGCGTTCACAAGGACGGCTTCGTCTGCGACAACCCGGAGATGTACTACTACCTCAACTACAACTTCTTCAGGAAGGTCAAGACGCCCGAGGGCGGGGAAAGGTGGGCTTGGATCAATGAAGATGTACCGAAAGGGTATGTGTACCAGCCTGTAGTGCCGGAGCAGCCAGGTTCCGCAGGTGGTTCCGTGTCCGTGCCCGTGTCCGTACCCGTCTCTGTGCCCGTCTCCGTGCCCGTGTCCGTGCCCGTCGGGAGGAAATAGAAGGCCACGGTGGCATCGGGTTTCCTTTGGATGTGCAACCCGGATTCTTGTTACTGGAGTTTTCTTTTATATATATTTCTTTTCTTTTCTCTTCTTTTTTCGGGAAGAGTTCACAAGGTCCTGTGACTCTGGTGACGGGCATTATCTTCTCTTCGATTCTTCCTTCCGTTTTAGTTCCCTTTTCCTTTTCGTTTCTCGTCGTTTTTCCAAGCAATGCATTCGTATTGCAAAAGGATCAACGGACTCGTATTGCATGCGCTACACTGCAGCCACTTGGAGGAAGCACGCCCTTGCCTCCAAGCGAGACCATCTGACGACGTGTGCAAGTTGCAAGCATATGTGCAATGTATATGTGCTCATACCGTTGTTTTTAGGGTATGTTTTGTTGTACACTTGTCATTTTGGTACTTTTGTAAATGCTTGTTGCGGTCTGGGATTTTTTTTCTTGTTTTGTTGCTGTTGTTGTTGTTATTCTTTGTCATGCATCTCTGTGATTTGTTCTCTTACTGTTGATTCAAATGCCAGTCTGTTTGGTTGTCGCTCGAGCAAGTGACAAGACTAATGCCATAGAACTTCCAATATTCAACAAACACCATTGTTTTCGAGAAATAAAGAAAGGAACGAAGTTTTGTTTTTCTTTTCTGTGGAACGACCTTCACAATTAAACAAATGAATAATATTTCTGAATATAATTTTAGTGATAGTGATTACCTAGAGTGATTATGATGAGTGATGGCGATGGTGATACCAGTAAATATGATGATAAGAGTTAAACAACTGTAGAGATTATACAAGTAATGGTGACGGTGATGGTGAACATAGACACAAAGAAGATTGTTTCTTAGAGCATTAAACCAATACAAAAAGTAAAATAAAATGTAAAAAAGCCATTACACATTTCTTTTTAGTAGTAATTAATCTGAAAGTATAAGAGACAAAGATTTTTAAATTTAATTTATAGTCACCATGACAGGCATGAAAGCTTTGCTTGTCTCTACTTTACTACATCCATTCCAATCCAGGAAAGAAGAGAACATAAAGGCATATTTACAACGACCAGTAGAGAGTAAAGAGAGAAGAAACCGATAGATCGGAGACAAGTAAAGAAAGAGAAAGAGAGAGAGAGGAAAGTGAGAAGAGAAAGAAAGAGACAGGGGGAGATAGAGAAAAAAAGAAGAAAAAAAGGGAGATCATGAAAGAATGAAAGCAAGAAGATATGTGTATGTGTAGCTTTCATATATATCTATATATGCATATATATATATATATATATATATATATATATATATATATATATATATATATATATATAAGAAAGAGAGAGAGAGTGAGAAAGAAAGATAAGAAAAGAGAGAGTACATACATAGAGACAAACAAAAAAGACAGGAGGGGGAGAAAGAAAGAGAGAGAGAGGAAGCAAGAAAACGAAAGAGAGGGCAATCAAACAAAAATAAAAGAGAGAAAAAAAACAGACAGACATCTATGTACATATGTATGTTTGTTTACATCTATATATGCATATATATATGTAAACACACACACGCACACACACACACACACACACACACACACACACACACACACACACACACACACACACACACACATATATATATATATATATATATATATATATATATATATATATATATATATATATATATATATATGTATGTATATATGAATCAACACCCGGAAGATAAGACTACGGAAGGAACATGTAAATAAAGGCATTAGGCATATCACGGAGGCATTGTACGTGGAGGTCTCTTTGGGGGAGTTGCTGCGTGTGTGTTTGCGTGTGGGGGAGGGGGAAGGGGATTTTACTTATCTACCTGTCTATCGTTTTAAATGTCTTTCGTTCACCTTTTCTGGTTGTCTGTCTGGCTATAGATCAATCTATATGGAGAGAGAGGTGGGTAGAGAAGATTATATGTACGTATACGTATATATGTGTGTATATGTGTGTGTGTGCATATATATAAATAAAGATATATATATATATATATATATATATATATATATATATATATATATATATATACACACACACATACCTGTAACATATTTGTATATATACATACATTCAAATACGCACGTGTACATACACACACATATATATGTGTGTGTACATATATATAATATGTATGCATGTATATGCATATATACACATATATACATACATTTATATATGCATAAAGGGGGTAGATAAAGTTACTCGAGAGACAGAGATCCATGCAAACAAACAAAGAATCGAGACCAATAAACAGAAAAGAGATTGAGCGAATGACACACACAAAATCTCAAAACATACAGAAACACACAAAAAAGGGACCGAGCAGCCGATAACCATTACGTGTTCCAGGCTGGTGTCCTGAGTAACAGGGAATGATATATATACAATTCATCTTGCCCTATGGAAGTTGTCAAGCATTGAAGGATCAGGAGAAAAACCCAAGATCGTGTGCCGTTGCAGACAAGGTTGTGTAAGTATAAACCTTAGTTGCATACCTGTTGTGCAGAATGTGACTGGCATGGGGGTGTGTGGAGGATGGATAAGGGAGAGTGAGAGTGGAGGGAAAGAGAGAGATAGGGAAGGAGGAGAGGAAGAGGAATAATGTAGAGTGAGGAAAGGAGAGTATAGGGAGAAGGAGGGGAAGGGGAGAGTGAGGACGGAAAGGGAAAGAAGGGAAGGGGAATTGGGTAAAGAAGACGGAATAAAAAAGGAAGAGAAAGGGGGAAGGGGAAGAGGGAAAGAAGGAAAAGGGGAGCAAAAGAGAGAGGAGGTAGGAGGAAGGGAAGGGAGAAGGGTTTGGTGCAGAGAAGGAGAAAGACAGGTGAGGTCAAGGACATTCCGCAGAATGTGTGTTAATGTGTGTAAGAAAGAAAAAATGTGTGTATGAGGAAGAGGGAGGGGCGTGTTATTGAGAGAGAGATGTACAGTTATATACACACAGATGTATATATTTATATACATATATATATATATATACATATACATATTTTTATCTATATATATGTATATATACATATACAAAACACACGCGTATATCTATATACATATATATACATATGTCTGTATGTATATACATACATATATATTGCTGTATGTATGTATATAATTATATATGTATGTATACATGTATACACACACACGTGTGTATGCAAATGTATATATCTGTATATACGTATATACATATATATATATATATATATATATATATATATATATTTATGTGTGTACATATATATATGTGTGTATACATATATATGTATATAGATATAGATATAGATATATGCGTATACACACACACACACACACACACACACACACACACACACACACACACACACACACACACACATATATATATATATATATATATATATATATATATATATATATACATGTACATATATATACACATATATGTATATATATATATATACATATATATGTATATATATATATATATTATATATATATATATGTGTATATATATATGAGAGAGAGAAACAGACACAAATAGAAACAAATAGAGAAAGGGAAATAGAGGGAGAGAGAGAGAGCAGTAAGTCGGAGAGAGAAAAGTAAACAAGGGAGAAAATTAAGAAGAAAGAGAGGGTGAAAGAGAGAGAAAGAGAGAGAGAACGGGGAGTGGGGAGGGAGAGTGAGCTTGGGAGGGTGAGCCCACCTGTATTTAACGGCCCCTTCGAGAGCGAGCCACCGCAGTCACTTACTTGGGTGAGCTTTACAAGGAAGCCTTTCCGAGCTCAAACCTCCCAGGGCATCCGCGGTCCCAAAACTTTCTTCAGACAGACAGACTCGATCGAGACCATACGTACGTCTTTTGTTTTTGTTTTTCGTGTATGAATGAGGCTTTTAATCATTTATATGTGCATTTGTTTATTTGTACATGCATGTCTTTATCCCAGACAAACAGAGACGCTCATACGTTATTACTTTTCTTGTTTTCTTATAGTGAGCCATCTCATTGTAACTGTTTTATGTTGATTATTCATTTGTATTTGCTTCGTTTTGTAACTTTTTAATTTTTATCTTGATTATTCATTTGTGTATTTCCATTAATTTATTGCGTTTAGTATACAGTTGTGTGTCCGGTTAGAATATACGATTGGATCTAGTGATAAAAGTGATTTTCTTTAAGAATTTTGTTGCATTCAGAAAATAGATTAATAACCGTGATATAATGTGAACTGTGAGTTTGTATGATAATTTGAAGTTTTTAAAAGTGGCAGTACACTTCATTTATATATCAATAGAGTGAATTCCGTTGATCTGATCTATAGTGAGTCGGTGGTTTGAGTTAAAGGCAGACCTACAGAAGGAATGATTAGGCTTACATAATAAAATGTCGATGCAAGTGAAAATGTGAATGCATAAGAATCAGCAATCACGCTATGCCACTTGCTTATCTTATTTTATTATTATTATTATTTTTTTAATGGTTGAGAAAGAAATGAGATGATATATTGTGTATATAATGATGTCTATTTGTACCGAAATGAGCTATATCTACTTTTCATGAGTTGTGGCTATTTTGTAAGCGAATTCATCTATTGGTGGAATTGGTACAGAACTTTAAAATGAGGTTATTTAATGATACTTCTGTTTGCTGCTCTCTTTGTGCTCTGACATAAACAGACAAACAGTTAAAGTTCCGTTAGAAAAGAGGTAACATAGAAAACGAGAATTACACATTTTGCAGTTCATTCGTAGTAATTGCATACACTCGCAAACATTAATACGCACACACACATACATAAATGCAGAAACAACTATTCAAATAGGATTACTGAGAAAAATAGAAAAATTATTATTAGAAATAAGAATTTGTAAAGTGATTTGAATTACTCAGATTTGATTGCCTCCGCAGGTCACGATGTTGGTGCTTTGTTTATGTTTTGGTAAGTTAACCGAGCTGTTTCGCATATCTTGCTTATATTGAATGTGAATATGAAGAACTGCATAATTTTGAATATGTTTCTGTTCCCGTTTTATGAATTTTCCCCCATATTTCCCTCTCTCAGCTCTTGAGGCTTTCCTCCTTGTGGAATCTCTAAGTTTTGAAGTTTGATGAAAAACAATGTGTAAAGCAAGTTAGAGACATGTCTTTCATAAGATTATTCTGTTACAAAAACTGTTTTAGCTAAATTACGCTTAAACCTTATCATCACCTCCATAGCTGTGCCATAAATATATATAGTATATTTTTCTACACATACACATGTATGTATTTATATATATACATACACACACGTGCAAGGGCGGGTCCAGAGAATTTTCTGGTGGGACACAGGGGGTAACAACAATAAATGTGGGGGGGCCGCCCAAAAGTAACAAAAATAAGGCTGGCTACTTCAGTATTTATATTGTACAGTTATACATTGTTTATGTTTTCATCTTGCTTTTATTGGCCACATTAAATCTGCTGGATGTTTTTTACAAAGAAGTAGGCTAACACACACACCACTATGACGTTTGCTGTACAGTTGGTCAGAAGTTGGTGATTCTAGCTCTGTACATTGAACATAGCAGTGTTCTGTGTAGGAATTAGTTTTAACTAAGCACCACTTAAATTCTTACAATTTAACGACTATATTCTAAAATAACATAACAAATATAATAAAAATGTAAAGTAGAATTTAAAAATAGGATAAAAATCTCAGTGTTTCTGTGCAGTTATCAGTTTTAAAAAGTCTGTGACTAGTAAAGTTACACGTGTTCATGCGCGGAGCCGCGAAACCACTTCCTTCTTTTTAAATAAAAACCTTCATGAGTTCTAAACATAGTCTCATCAAACAAGATTTCAGCTTTGCTTCCGTCTTAACGTGCAGCGTCGGGAAAGAACTTTACGCAATGATTGACATTACGACGTGCCAATGGCCATTAGGGGCACTCGGGATGGCCTATCAGATTCCGGGGGCGGGTGCCCCCCTGTCCCATCATGGAAGCCACGCCTCTGCACATGTGTATATTATCCAGTAGTTCCTTCCCCACTGCATCTTCCTCTATCCATTTCAGTTCATCTATTCCTCCTGCCTTCAGTCACCAAAGTCTAGGAAAGTACTTGTCCAGACCTTGTTTCTGCCAACTCTCCTCCGTCGACCCCTACCTTCAAGCCCCCTTCCGAGCAAGTGCGCCCTAATGCCTCAATGCTCCCTTGCTCTCCACAGCCCTTTTAGCTTCGTCCTCCGCCATTCCTGCTCCACGCAACAGAGGCCCGGCTGTGTCTCAGTTTGACTCGCAGGGGAGACAGCTCGCCGGCGAACAAGCAGGTTTCAGCGTAGCGGTTCCAGGCTTGGCTGCGTCCCCTCTCCAACAGCAGGCGCCGCAGTTCTCCCCACAGGTGCCTCCACAGCCCCTACCCGCAGTGGTGGAGTACAGGTCTCCCTCCAACAGCCTGGAAAGCCTGCCAGTCAGCCAGCTCCTCAGGCACTCCCCGGTCAACTCTCAGCTTCTCAGTGTGAAGACTTCCTTGACAGGCATCATGAGTCGACTTCCGGACAACGCCACCCTCCTCAGGCCCAACATCAAGGACACGTTCTCGTGCAGTGGAAGGGTAAGAGTCCTGCTTCAGAGGAAGGGGACAGCACTGAGGCTTTTGAGCCACTCTCTATACAGATAGATGAATTGAAGCCTATAGATATCAATGTATTATATATATACTGCCAGTCTGTCCATCTCTTTCTGCTTTACTAGTTGATTAGCTCTTCAATTATTTAAGTGATTTATTATCATGATAGTCTGTTCATTATCATTTCCGTGACTTTTACATAGTCATCTCTGTGGTGTGCAGGTAGACAGGGGTAGGCGGCCTGCTTAAGCCCAGATTCCGTTCATGTCAATCCTCTCCTGTAAGCCACCTTCGGCCACACATAAACATTTTTCAATTTAATTTCAATTCAACTTTCTTGGAAAGGCGTATCCATGTTTACTCAAAACGTTATTATTGGTGATATACAAACGTTTAACAAAATTCAAAGACGATCACAAACGATATTTCTTCATTGGCTCGAAAAATCGCAGGATCTAGCTCGCCTACGTTGAAAGATGGCACCAGGACTTGATTCAAGCTCAAATAAAGGAATAGAATCTCGGTTTCAGGCACGTCAATAAGAGACTAAATAAAAAAATGCAGAAACAATCATACGAGAGCATTTCAACACTTCGTTATTTACTAAAGTTCGAGGCAGTATTCGTTAAGCGGGACCAGTAGTTGCTTTGTCTGAAACCAACGCCTGCTGACCAGCTTCCGTGGTGCTCCCAAAATGCTTCGTCAGATGTTTCTGTGCTTTGGGGAAGGAAAGGCGATGAATCCAAGTCAGAGCTTCGAAGGATGATCCACCAACTTGATCGTTTATTATGGTTTTCAAAACTAACGTATGGGTATGATGAGTCATTGCTGTGGTGTATTTGGAGACTCCCGGTTGTAAGAGTCCACCAAGTTACTTCTATGTTTAATTTTAAGAGTTAAAGTTCCTTGGAGTAACTATCGTTCGTGGAGGGAACGATGTGACCCGAGGGATTGCAGTGGGAGTGGAACACTTTCAGATGCAAACGTCCACCTGTCGAACTGATGCCTGGCCTTTGGATCATGCTGAGACACCATGTTTCTTCATGGCACAATATCAAAAGTACCCATTAACTCTCACCACCGTATTTGCTTAGCATGTCCTTGCTCCAGTCTCCCTTCTCTCTTATTTGCTCTGGCATCAACTTATGTGGTTTTCTGTAGGTGCAAGGCTTCGTGACACTGAAGGTAATCATTCAAGACAGCTATGGTTGCAGAGGAATCAGTCTAGAGACCGCCCACTATTTCTCAGTAATTCCTCTCTTCTGCCCCAGTGGTTTGGCAACTCCACAATGGTTTTCTAGTCTCCAAACCTCATTCTTGGATTTCAAAACAAAACAAAATGTGCGACGAGAGTGAACAGCGTCCTAAGAATTCACCCATGATTAATCCCCTTTCCAGTTTTTCTGCCATGGGAGAAAGAAGCTGTAGTGAGCAATACTCCGTGTGTGTATAAATCTATATATCAAACTGCATGCTTGATGATACACTAATTAATATTTCTACAAGATGTGTGATCTGTGCATTTGTATGTGACATGATGCACGGCAATGCCTATATTCATGTAACTATAAAATAAGCTTAGATACTTTTTAAAGAAAATTAATCAGTACAATTGCACAGGCTTATGGCTACTACGCTGATCCAGACAACGATTGTCAGATTTTCCACGTCTGCTTGCCTCTCCACTCGCTATACCCAACCCTTTACAAGACTCCAACTACGTACACCTTTTCGTTCATCTGCGGAAACCAGACCAGTTTTGACCAGGTGAGTGCGCAAGGATTTTGTACTTTGTCATTGTGTAATAATACTTGTTATTGCCATACTTAGTATGCATTAGATCCCTCGTACATTAGGTAGTTTAACCATAATACAAAATATATTCATCTCTGTGTTAGTGGCACAATTTTACAAAAGATCTGATGGTTACAAGCTCAAGCACTTCGATTTATACAATTTAGGCCGCTTTCACACCAAGGTGGCACGTGGCACGCCATTTGCAAAGGAACATCCGGGAATATATGAAACATTTCACACAGACGTGGCGTGGCACATCGCATGTTCCACGTGGGATGTGCGTGCCACGCCGCGCCACTTGTGTGTGAAAGGTTCCATATATTTCCGGATGTTCCTTTTCAAATGGCGCTCCAAGTGCCACCGTGACGCGAAAGCGGCCATATATTACTCAACTCACTTCCTGCCATGACCCACGCCTCTCCCTGCCTCCCACCCCAGGCGAGTATGGCCTGCGTTCACAAGGACGGCTTCGTCTGCGACAACCCGGAGATGTACTACTACCTCAACTACAACTTCTTCAGGAAGGTCAAGACGCCCGAGGGCGGGGAAAGGTGGGCTTGGATCAATGAAGATGTACCGAAAGGGTATGTGTACCAGCCTGTAGTGCCGGAGCAGCCAGGTTCCGCAGGTGGTTCCGTGTCCGTGCCCGTGTCCGTACCCGTCTCTGTGCCCGTCTCCGTGCCCGTGTCCGTGCCCGTCGGGAGGAAATAGAAGGCCACGGTGGCATCGGGTTTCCTTTGGATGTGCAACCCGGATTCTTGTTACTGGAGTTTTCTTTTATATATATTTCTTTTCTTTTCTCTTCTTTTTTCGGGAAGAGTTCACAAGGTCCTGTGACTCTGGTGACGGGCATTATCTTCTCTTCGATTCTTCCTTCCGTTTTAGTTCCCCTTTTCCTTTTCGTTTCTCGTCGTTTTTCCAAGCAATGCATTCGTATTGCAAAAGGATCAACGGACTCGTATTGCATGCGCTACACTGCAGCCACTTGGAGGAAGCACGCCCTTGCCTCCAAGCGAGACCATCTGACGACGTGTGCAAGTTGCAAGCATATGTGCAATGTATATGTGCTCATACCGTTGTTTTTAGGGTATGTTTTGTTGTACACTTGTCATTTTGGTACTTTTGTAAATGCTTTGTTGCGGTCTGGGATTTTTTCTATTTTGTTTTTGTTTATGTTTTTGTTGTTATTCTTTGTCCTGCATCTCTGTGATTTGTTTTCTTGTTTATTCAAATGCCAATCTGGTAATCGCACGAGCAAGTGACAAGACTAATGCCATAAAAGAAAATGGATGTTTAACAGACATCAGTATTTTCGAAAAATAAAAGAAAGGACGAAATCTTGTTTTACTTTTCTGTTAAAAGATCTTCACAAAAATATCATGCAATATTTATACATATTGTGAGGGGTGTGTAAGGAGAGAACACTCCTTTAACATATAAGGGTTAATTCCAGGAACGAGTCACTATATAAAAATATATTATAAATCAACATCTATGTGCACAAGATATAAACAATATAAATAACACGAGAAATATACATGATAACACAAATATGTAAAGGTACAGTTCAAGAAGAAACACGGATATGTCAACACAATCACAACACTCAAACAGATGCCACAGAGAGGAAGGTCACGAGCTTATCAGGTCTTGTCTCTCAGGTCTTATCCAGATGTCGGTAGTTGCCAAGTACACTTCCCAGCAACCGTTGACGATATCCAACCTCTCCCAATTACCAACTAATCTAAGGGAAAGGTATAGGCCAATTATTTTTTAAAGGTCGCTATGGCACACATTTTTCATAATTATTTCCCTCGCCTCTTCCCCTATCCGCTATCTTCTCTTTTATTTTTCATTCTTCTTTTCTCTTTCCCAATTCTTTTACGCCAATATATACCGTGCTGTACAACCATGAAAACTTATGAAACAAAAAATAGAATAAAAAGAAACACAAACGGGCTGAAGACGATCAATGATGAGTAACGACAGAAGAAAAGACAGATTAATGATAAGAAATATAAAGGTAAAATAGTAAGCCAAGGCCACTCCCGTACGATAACTTCCGAACGACGTCACGTAAACAAAAGGTGCATCGTCTGCTAGGAGTGACTCTGTCTCCCTCTCTCTCTCGCCTCCTTTCCCCTGTATCTCTCATTATCCCATCCCCTGTGACGTCCGTGGAGAAAAAAGAGACAAGAATTCTTAGAGATGGGGATGTCACGGATATTACAAGGGATTATGAGGTACAGGGAGACGTACAGAGCAGGAATGGTGAAGC
>NW_020872601.1:661353-665215 GCF_003789085.1 Penaeus vannamei
TTATGCAGTATTTTTGTTTTAGCTTTTAATTTGTGACAGTATTACTTTAGGAAATTAATGAGGGATGTGCGTCGGAAGATAGGTAATGTCGGATGTTATCTTTTGACAAGATATTGTTGTTTCACAATATGAACTGAGATCACTGCAAGGGTTTTTAGTGCAGTCTAGAATTTAATTATAATTCATTTGTGAAAATCTTACCATCCAGCAGACATTTCCTGTTTCTGTTTAATTTTTTATTTTAATTTGGCAGCTTTGTCCTTACTAGCAAGTGAAGTTGAGTTACATGATTCTCAAATGGACAAAAGAAATTAAAGTGAATTAGAGAGGGAAATGATGATCTCAAAATGATATATACTGTGGTTATTGTATGGTACAGATGAATGAATACTTTTTCAATAAATGCAGTATTCTGAAAATTGAAAATGTGATTTGGAGTAGCACAAGTAATGGTGAAATAAGTTGATTGGAACAGTGTTGAGAAATATGTTTTAGTCATAGATTGCAAACATTTGTAATTACTCTATATCTTTCCTGTTTCTCTAACTCTTTTTTCTCATACAGATTAAACTTTTTTTTCTTTCTTTTTTTTCTTTTTTTAAGAAAAAAACAATCTTTATGCAGTTCATTATGTACAATCATGATTAAGCCTCATGCATTTTTATTAGGCTTCATTTAACTTTTTGATGATGCAAATATTATGTGTTTTTTTTCTCCTGAAATATCCAGTCTGAGCCTTATTTTATTTCCATGAAAGATTATTTGTAACATCATAAATACAGTTTGAGATTTATTATTTTTGTATGTGAAATATATATTTTATTTGCATGTCACATCATTTGTAGTATGTACATTTGTAGATAAACAAAAATAAATGCACAGAAGCAACTGCCTTTCCTTCCATATATTGGAAATGTGAAAATATGTGACCCCTTAAGCCATAAAGGACAGAAAAATCCAAAGCTTTATGAGTGGCTAGGACAGGATTTGCATTTTTTAAAACTTTTGTTCAGCTCAAATCACTGTTTTGGTTATTTCTTACATATATTATTTTTAAAAACAAAATGGCAAGTTTAACCCAGGGTCCTCAGACATCCATTAAGTTGCCTTATTTTGTTATTTATGAATAACCTTGATTTTTTCAGTTTCATGTTACAATATTGTTCAAAATTATTGACACTGCTCCCATTTCACGCTGTTGGGTATTCTATACTCCTTTCCCTTTTTTCTGTGTTACAGTATACTGCAAGCTTTGAAATGTTCATGTTATTTCTTCTTTGGGGAAATCAAACTGCAAAAAAATATGGGGGGAAATTTCTTTGCAATCAGGAATAACATTCATGCACATTTAATAGGTAAATTTTTCTTGCTTTATGAATAAATAAATAAATTTTAATATCAAGGTATGTTTATCAGTAGTGTGCAGAGGGGGAGGGTGAAGGGGTGGTGACCCCGAGCATCCGAATGGGGGAGGAGACATCCAATCAGAGAGGGAAATGTTTTTATAATTCATATTTGAATCAAATAGAGTGTTTATTTCATTTTCATCAGTGTTTACATTTTCAAAATATCTTTGCTCATAATATTTCTCAGTACTAGCTCTTTATACTTGAGTCTTAGGCCCGTACTTTAAAAACCTTTCGCCAGGGCTGGCGAAGGGTTTCGCCGGGCGATCCGGAATTTCGTACTTTTAAAATCATGCCTGGCGAACGTTCGCCAGGGCTGGCGAAAGATCATATTGGAACAGCCTGGCGAAGAGAGCTGTTTGAATACCATTTTCTTGCTTTCAAATTATAAATTAGTAACATATTTGTGTATGATAGGATGTAGGAATCACATTGAAATTATAAAATATCTTAAAATCATAATTTGTTATGAAATAACGTATATACGTATTTTTTTCAAGACTTTTGATGTTCCAGTCGAGAGCTCAAGACAGCTGTATTCCTACCCCCCACCCCCGAGATGACTTATTTAGATTTAGGTTGTTGTTATTTTGGTTGTAAGGATAATGTTCTATTCACAAATGTTACCAGAAGTGTTTTTTATGGCGGCATGTTTACTTTTGGCTATAGAAACATAGCTGTAGTGCTCCACCGCCCTATAATGAGGCGTCTTTAATGATACCCTTGTAGGCCTACAGTACAATATCTTACATCAGTTAGGAATAGTAAAATAGTAATTTTTAAACTCTTGTTAAAGTATAAAGTTATATTTTGTATAAAAGTATAAGGTTGATATAGTATAGTATAAAGTACTTTTAAAACCTTTCGCCAATGCTGGCGTTCGCCTGGCGAAGCTTCGCCAGGCGAACCTCTGAGTGAGGGAGGCCTTACTTTTAAACTAAGGCAGGTGTTCGCCAGGCCTGGCGAACGAAAGGGATCGCCAGGCGCTAACATCTTGGATTCCTGATAAATCTAGCGCTTCGGCGAATGAAAAAAAAAAAAAAAAACGCGAGAAAAAGCAAAAGGTTTTAAAAGTACGGGCCATAAAGTTAACCTTGTTATAGTATAAAGTGTAGTATAGCATAAAGTATAAAGTTAATTTTGTTATAGTATAAAGATATTTTCAACTTCTTTGTTATAGCATAAAGTTAAATTTTAACTCCTTTGTTATAGTATAAAGTGAGACTATTGCGGAAACATTTTCGTCTTCTCTCGAGGTTAATAATTAAGTTTAGGTTATGTTATGTGCACTGCAGGTATAAACAAATTTGCGCTACATTTAGCGGGAATGCAAGATGTTAGCGCCTGGCGAACGTTGGGTTTAAAAGTAAGGCCTCCCTCACTCACAGGTTAAGGGCTTACCTGGATCTTGAGGTCCAAGGTTTTTCGTGTTTGTCATCGTGGATGATTTAAAGAGATTTGACACCCCCACGACGAACAAGACGATTGGCTCTTGGTGTAACTGCTTTGGGTGCAGTTACGCAATACCTGCTTTGGGCTAGTGCCTTTAATTACAGCCTTGATGTGCGAGTAATTAAAAGCACGACGCACAGTGGCAGCTGACGGTTTCGCTGCGAAGTGTTCGGCCGAACACATAAGGGCTCACGCCCGTTCGGCAGGGTTCCGACCCCGACCGGCCTTCCCAAATAGAGACTGTTAGCTACCCTGTGTGCTTCACCGATTTTGATACCATTTCCGACCTTTCATCGTCCAGTAAAATTAGCTCTGCTAGCCTCCCCTCTACCCATCATCCATCACCCTCGCTATGGCGTAACCCTGTGGGTCACGTTATCAAATTAGCGTATTCTGGGGAGCCTATCTCTTGCGAGGAGGCTCTCCAGAATATCTTCATTATCACTGAGGTGGCAGTCACACACCTCTTTAAGGTCCATAATGGCTTCAAAGTGACAGTTGCCAAACCCGAACACCTGACCCCATTTCTTTCGGCCGACGGCCAAAGAAAGTTAAAAGACCACGGCTTCTCACCTGTTCCCTCCCCGAGATGAAGGCTAAATGTACGATCGTGGCCAAAAAGATCGACAAGACGATCCCCCCACGATCGTGCGAGTCCATCTGCCAGGAGGTTTCCGTCAAGAACGGTGTCACTGTTCTCGACGTCTATAACCACCCGAGTCGCGAATCGTCAAGATTCGCGTCTCATCCCCGAGGAAGCCCAGAAACTTCTCTCGGGACTCATGATGTTCAATACATCGGTCCCACCTACAACCTGGAACCCGAATGCTTTATTCACATCGACCAATGCCTAAACTGCTACCGCTTCCACCACAAAAACAACCAGTGCACCCCCCCCCCCCCCCAGAGATGCTCTCGGTGCGCGGGCGACGGTCATTTCTTCGCCAGGTGCACTGAAAGCATCAAATGCTGCAACTGCGAGGGATCGCATGTCGCTGCTGCAA
>NW_020872601.1:665315-667815 GCF_003789085.1 Penaeus vannamei
TCGCTCCTCTCTCTCTCTCTCTCTCTCTCTCTCTCTCTCTCTCTCATCTCTCTCTCTCTCTCTCGTCTCTCCCTCTCCCCTCTCTCTCTCTCTACATCTATCTCTCTCATCTCTCTTCTCTATATATATATATATTATTATATATATATATATTATAGATATTATATATATATATATATATTTTATATATATATATATATATATATATATATATAGAGAGAGAGAGAGAGAGAGAGAGAGAGAGAGAGAGAGAGAGAAAGAGAGATATAGGTAGATCTGATTAAGTATAGATAAATAAATAAGGAGATGGACACATACACTGACGATAGATAGATTAGTGGTTCCCAACCATTTTCATTCCGTGGCCCCGACTAATACATAACAATCTCCAAGACCCTATTATGAATAGTGCAGGGGTGTCGATAGCTAGAAGACAGGAACAGTTTTATGAAAAATAAATCAATTTATTGATATGTGAGAGATAATCATGTGTAGGTAATGTAGGTGAGATGTAATTCAGTTTACTTCGACGTCAAAATTTTCACATTGCTCCACGGTCCCCCAGAGAGTACCCCATGGCTCCCAAGGCTGGGAACCCCTGCTCTAGATGCTCTCTTGTTTGCATAACCTGTATTATCGGTAACAATTTCTCGCTGATCGTTTTGCCTTACGTAGGTTGCAAGGCTGTTACCAGTACCATCAATATCAATAATACCTTCAATAACTGTAATCAAAGAACAACATTACGAAAATGCTTCACGATTTCAGTTATGGAAAGAAATCAATGCCAAAGAATGATACAAAAATGAACAATAGATTTCGAAACTCTACCTTAGGGACAAGGGGCAAGTCACGACACAGATGGCTATCCCGTTTGTACTCCAATAGCCCACCTTTGCCTAACGAGAGATAAAAAAGGGAAAAGAGAGAAAAAAAAACTTCACCTTCCTCTCAAACACGAAAAAAATTCTTAGGAAATATCAATAATATAGAATTTTCGAAACTGATTCTCGGTATTACAATTTCGTTTCACAGCTTTTAGTATTTCTATTAGATATATTATCAATATTATTATTATCATGATTATAATTTTCTCCAGCATTTCAGGAATCACCAAAAAATCACCTTTATTAGCTTTATAAACATTATGATGATCATCTTCATTCCATCGTCATCACCATCATCATTAACATCATCATCATTTTTATTATTATTATTATCATAATAATAATTATTATTATCAATTATATTATCATTATTATCATTGTTATTAATCTTTTTTTTTACCATTATCATTATATATCACTATTATTACTATTATGGTCATTATCATTACATTTAATCATTATTATTATTATAGTAATTTTAGCAATGATTATCATATTTATTACTTTTATTATGATTATCATTATTATTAGTATTAGTATTACTACTACTACTAATATTATTATCATCGTTATCATTATGATAAACATGATTATCATGATAATGATAACAATGATGATGATAAATAATAAAGTTTTTTAAATACTAATAACGATATCACGGTAATAATGATTATGATAAAAATGATGGTGATGAGGATAATAACAATGACAGTGATAATGATGATGATGATATATATGAATAATATAGTTGATAATAATGATAAGAAGAACAACAATAATAATCATTATCGTTACTATTATCATTAATATTGTCATTATCACTATCATTATTGTGATTATTACTATTATGATCACTATCATATTGTTGTCATTATTATTGTTATTATCATTATCATTATTATTGTTTTATTATTATTATTTTATTATAATCATTATAAATTATCAACTATTGTTATTACTAATACAATTAATCATCATTATTATTAACATTATTATCAATATCATTATATTTTTGTTATTACTATTATTGATGTAAATATGCTATTAATGATAATATTAACATCAGCAATAATAATGACATAATTTGATATAATAATGATAATAATGATATCAATATCATTATCATTATCATTGATTATATATTATTATTATTATTATTATTATTATTAGTATTATTATTATTTATTATTATCATTATTTATTATTATTACTATTATTATATCATTATTATTTATTATTATTATTGTCATTTATTATCATTATCATTATTGTTATTTATTATTATTATTATTATTATTATTTATTATTACTATTACATTATTATTATTATTATTATTTTTATTATTACATTATTATTATTATTATTTTCATTATTATCATTATTATCATTGTTGTTATTATTGTTACTGTCATTATTATTTTTATTTCTATTATTGATAACCACATTTATGTTTTATTATTGTTATTATTATCAATATTTTAAATCTTTATTGTTATTGTTATTACCAATATCATCATTATAACTATGAGTATTATTATTATTATTGTTGTTTTCGTTGCTGTTGTTGTGGTATTATTACTGTTCTCATTAGCTTCATTTTTACTATTTTTAT
>NW_020872601.1:690315-700315 GCF_003789085.1 Penaeus vannamei
AATAAAATGAATGATAATAATAATGATAATAAAATCATGAATAATGATAATTATAATGATAATGATGACAACAATGACAATGATTATAACAATATAGTAATGATGATAAAAATGATAATGATAATAACAACAACAGCTACAAGGATGATAGTAATAATTATAATAGTAATAACGTCAGTAATAATGATAATGATAATAATAATAACGATGATAATAATGATAATGATAATAATAATGATAATAACAGTACTACTACTACTGATAATAATAATGATTACAATAATAATAATAATAAGAATGATTACAATAATAATAATAATAAGAATGAGGATAAATATAATAGTAATAATGATAATAATGATATGTTAATAACAATAATGATAATGATTATAAAGATGATAATGAGAATGAGAATGATAAAATAACAATAATGATAGTAATAATGATAATGATAAATGTAGCTATGATGATAATAATAATGATGATGATAATATTAATAATGATAATAATAATAACAATAATTGTGATAATAATGCTAATAACAATTATAATAATCACAATATTAATAATGACAAGAATAATAATGATAGTAACAATAATGATAATGATAATGATAGTTATTATTATGATATGATAGTCATAGTAATAATGACAATAATTATATTAATAACAGTAACAAAAGTAATAATATTGATAATTATGATTAGTGATTAGTGATTATAAAAATGATGATGACAGTAATGATGAAAATAATGAAATAATAATAATAATAATAATAATAACAATAATAATAATATAATATAATATAATAATAATATAATAATAATAATAATAATAATAATAATAATAATAATAATAATAATAATAGTAATAATAATAATGATAATAATAATAATAATAATGATTATAATGATGATAATAATAATAATAATAATAATAATAATAATAAAAATAATAATAATAATAATAATAATAATAATAATAATAATAATAATAATAATAATAATAATAATAATAATAACAATAATAATGATAACAATAATAATAATATAATAATAATAATAATAATAATAATAATAATAATAATAATAATAATAATGATAATAATAATAACAATAACGATAACAAAAATACTAATGATGATAATAATAGTAATAGAAAAATCAACATCAAGAATAAGAATAAGAATAAGAATGGTAATAACAATATTGTTACTATTAATGATAGTAGTGAATATAATGATGATGAAGATAATGATAATAATTCTAACAATCATAATCATGATAACAACTGCAATAATTATAACGATAATGATGATGATAACAACGAATGCCAATAGTAATACATAATAATAACAACAATAGTGACGATGATAATTGTAATAAAAGTAGAAATAATAAAAATGAAATTGATGATAAAAGTCATTATGAAAACAATAAAACTAATAGTGATAATAGTGATAACAATAAATGATGTTGACAATAAATAAAACAGTGATAATAATGATGATAAGGATGATGATGATGATGACGATAATTATGATAAGAATGATAATGATAGTAATAATAACGATAATGATGATGATAATAATAGTAATACCAGTACTAAAATGATAATGATAAAAATAATAACAATAACAATAATAATGACAATAAAAATAATAATTATGAATATGGTAACAGTAATGATGATTGTTATGATAACAATAATAATACTAATGCTAATAGTAAAAATAGTAATACAATGCTAATACTAACAATAATAATAATTAGATATAAAATAATGATGACGATGATGATAGTAATGATAATGGAGTCACTACTACCGCTACTAATGATGATAATAAGAACAATAACAACAGCAAAAACAACAATACTGATAATGATAATGATAATGATAATAATTTAAAAAATGACAATAATATAAACAATAGTAATGATCATGATGATAGCAATGAGGAGAACAGTAAAGATGATAAGGATGATGATGACGACAATGATAATAATGATGATTATACTAATAGTGATGATAATCATAATAATGATAGCAATGACAATGTTGAAAGTTATAATAATTATAATGATAATAATAACAGTAATGATAATGATATTGACGATAATGATAATTATGATAACGATGATAATCATCATCATAATACTAACAATAATAATGAGGATAATAATAATGATAATGCTAATAATAACAATAATAATAACAGTCATAATGATAATGATAATAATGATAATTGAAACAATAATAATGATAATAATGAGGATAATGATAATGTGATACTAATACTTATAATGATGATAGCGATGACGATGATGGTAATGATAAAGATAATTGTAGTTTAGCAATATAACAATGATAATAATTATGATTATAGTAGCATCGGAATGATAAGAAAATGAATAATATTGACAACTATGATAACAATATTAATGATAATAGTAATAATAATGATAATGATATCAGTGATAGAAAAGAGACGAATAATGATAATAACATGAAGATGATAATAGTAATACGGATGATAACAGTGATGGTAATGATGATAACAACAATAATAATGATTATGATAATGATGATAATAATACCAATAATGATAACGATAGCAGTAGTATTACTAATAGTGGTAGTATTAATAAAAATGATATTAATAAAAATTATAACATAATGAGATATTAATATAATAATGATAATAATGATAATAATAATGATAATAATAATAATAATAAAGTAGTAATGATAATAGTTAAGATAATGATAAAAGTAATAACAATAATAATGATAATGATGATGAGGACAATGATAATGACAATAATAGAAATAATATGATAATGATAACAGTAGCAAGATAATGATAACAAAAACAATGACAATGATGATGATAATGATAATAATAACAATATTCATAATAATTTACAATCATGAAAGTAATAATAATGATGATGATGTTGATAATGATAATGATTGTAATAATAATGATAATAAAAGTGATAATGATAATGATGATGATAATGATAATAATGATAATAATAATGATGATAATAATAATGATAATATTTGTAATAATAATGGTTATGATAATAATAATGATAACAATGGTGATGATTATTATCATAATAATGATAATGATGATGATGAAGATGATAATTATGATAAAAGGACAATAATGATAATTATCAAGACTCCCGGGAAATGCGCGAAAAAAAAGAAGTTTGATTCACGCATACGTGGCCACTCTGTACAGCGTGAAATCAGTGACCTCCAAGATGGCAACGTATGCAGGCGGAATTGGCAATGATCGCCGTGATTCTTGATGGAGAGGAAGAGTCTAAGCATAAGCTGAAGAAAAAGGAAAGTGGGCACATGAAGCGTAGAAGAAAAAGGAGGGTTTGCTAACCTGTACAAGGAGTTAACTGATGATGGAACAATTTCTTGCAGTATTTCATGTCTAAAATTGTTTCATCATATTGCTCAGTAAAACAGAGATTCATCTGGACAAGCAAGACACTCACTGGAGAAAGGCTATAACAATATTTGCAGTTTGTTTGAAATCAGATAATACAAACAATTTTTGATAGGCTATATATTGCATTTACTTTTATTTGAATCCATACACATATTCCTTATCGACAAACAAGCATTTGTTTTGCTTTACAGTGTACTGTAAAATGGCTAAATTCATCATCAGAATTGTTGAGAAACTCACAATACTCGCCCGACATCCGTGGAAAATTAGATAAATATTAGTGGCTTCGATATCAAAGGAGCGATTTTCTCTCGCTGACACTGGCGGACTGATATATCACTGATATGTGTGATTGGGTCTTAAGAGGTCCTACGCTCTCCGTGTTTCACCCTCCTCTTTCTCCCCGTCGCTTCCCATCTCCCACATCCTCTTCCTTTCTCTCTCCCTTTCCTTAGATTCATCCCTACTCTCCCAGTTCCCTCCGCTTCTTCCATAGACTCCCTCACCTCCTTCCCTCTCTTCTGCCCTCCCCTCCCTCTCTCATCCCCTCTCTCTCTTACCCATCAGCCGTTTCCTCTTCAAGTCCTCTCCCTTCCCCCTTACCCATATCTCTATTCTCTTTAAACTCCCCCTTCCTTTCCTTTCTGCTTCCCCTCTTACCTACCTTTTTAACACCCCCCCCCACCCTCTAGTAGTCTGTAAATAATAAATGTGCATAAAGTAATGGCCTATTTAATTTTAGTTTACTCTTCTGAAGACAATTTCGTGCTAATTTCCAGAGGTACAATGGCGGACAAGTCTTTAAATGAACTGAAGCTTCGAATCTGTCTCACCCTGTACAAGGAGAGTGACATGAAGCGGATGTTCGAAACAAAATTCGAAACATGTTTGACACAGAGTTTATACCGTGACTATACCCACCCACTGAAGTCCCTATACACCGAACTTATTCATTCCAGCGTGTGGCACGATTCTATCCGCAGTGATCCGCACAGGTGGCAGTAGTCAGTAGTGAGGCATATTAGATGGCACGGTCATATACTTGGTTTCCTGACTTAATGAACTACAACAGGATTCTCCTTGAGTCTGAATAATCTTGTAACTGCTGTTAAGAATTGCATCATGTGAGCAGTACTGTTTATCTATTCATGTATTTATTTATTCCTTTTAGAGTTGGAAGGCGGTGCTTTTGTTATATTTGGGAATTATATAATAAGATAATCTGCGTAATATTTGCCTAATAAGCCTACGGAACATATGTCTAGATATATATGACAAGCGGCAAAGTAGAGGTTAGAAAATTAAAAACCTTGTAAATGTTAGCAGATGCTGCCAAATGTAGGAATAAGTACGTTTATTTATTCATTTGTTTAATTTCATCTCTGAAGTTACAAGTTTTTTTTATACTTCCCATTTTTGGAATAGGAGAGAGGGCCTGAAAAGGCAATTTTCTCTGATTTAATATTCCCTTTAATCATGCAATAAAATAATCGTCTATTCAATTATCATCCTTCTCATCCTTCTTTCCTAGTCATGTTTTTTTTTCAGCTACATTTTAAGTTTCAGTTTAATTTGCAGAATATGTCTCATGCATTTAATACAGATATTCTTTCCCCCCTTTTCGCTGGTAAGTCAAAAATTGCGTGCAGGTTCATGGTCATTATGCCATCCCGTCCCTCCTCTGACGTCTCTGGCTGGTGTGATGCATCTCCAAGGCGCCGATCTGATCAGAGTAAATTTCCTGGAAGACATTACACTCTGATTACGGTCAAGGAGATTACTGGGTCAGCTTCCCTTGGGTTAGATCGATGGACTTCAACGCTGGGAATCAAGAGGAAGAAGCATTTTCTGCAGGTTTCCCAAAGATAGTGTATTTTATAAGTATTTATATATCATTTAAACATTCATTTTATTTTATTTACTTTTATTTTATTTTATTTACTTTTTTATTTTTCATTTTATTTTATTTTATTTATTTTTTGCTTTATGAATGTATAGATATAATACTGCTCGGGATATGTATTTTCAAAACCTCAGCGTCAAGAAAAAAGGACAACTTTTTCAGCCAGCGGAACACGCCTAGTAGCCACGCTAAAAATAACACTGAGGTGTGTATGATGGTGTGAGCCGGCCACTCCCTCCGACAATAAAAGTGAGATGCAACGAGATGGACAAGTAAAACGCTGACATATCTCCACTATCTGCTACTTCTCGTCACCGTCCCCGACCTTACGTGCCAGGTCTTGCTACCGAATGCCCGTAACCACCGCGATAATAATCAGTGTAGCATCACTTATTATTAATAAACGTCTAGCGGTATCAGGCGGGCTCCCCTGTCACTCGTTAACCATAGGAATACTGGGTACTGCTAGTTGCCCTTAACCACCACCTGCCAGCACCGCCTGCAATAGCAAACTACCGCCTGTCTCCACCTGTCTAACATGAGGGGGACGAACTAGTAATTGGCAGTGCAGAAACCACGCTATTTTTTCTGCTCTTTTGTTTCAGTTTTTGAAGACTTTCAGCTGATTTCTTTTATCTTCAACTTCGAGACTACGGTCATTTGCAGAATCTAACATATGGTATAGAAATGTGATCTGAACAATGTCGCTTTTTAGATAACATGAAACCTTAAGCACATGCACATACACACACACACACACACACACACACACACACACACACACACACACACACACACACACACACACACACACACACACACACACACACATACAAACTCAAATTCAAACACACAAACAAACAAACAAGTCTTAGTTGTAAATCATCTCAAACTCTAAAAACTGTGATAATCTCCGTCACATCACACACGGCAATGATGTCACCGTACAAAGCATTCCCATTTCCTGCTTGCCACAAGAGCGTGACATAAGGCATAGCAAAATGACGATGTATATGCTAACCGAAGTAAACAGACGAAACACTGCAGCTTCAACTGCTGAAATGCTGCACAAGAGACCAAGAAAAAAATAAATAATAAAAAAAAATCAAATAAACAGAAAGAGAAAACAGAGAGAGAAGAAAGAAAAATTCAACAATGTATTTATGTAGATTATATATTTCTTCAGTCATCCGATAATGATGATAATAATAACAATGATAATAATGATAATGTCGTTATCACCACTGTTATTGTTATTTTTATCATCATTACCATCATTATCGTGTTATCATGTTATTATCTTTATTGTTATCATTAGCAGTAGTAGTAATATCATTATTGTTATCATCCTTTTTATTATTATCATTATCAAAATAATTATTGTTATAATCATTTTTACCATTATCATTATCATTACCAATATCATCATTGTCATTATCATTGTCATTACTGTTAAAAGCATCTTTATTATTATCATTATTACTGAATAAATAACTTACCTCCCCAACCACGATTCATCATATCAATGCATTGGTGCATTAGTCCGTCTATCAATATTATTATCATTATCATTATTATTCTTATTATCATTATGATTGTTATTACTATCATCATTACTGTCATTATTATTATTATTGTTATCATTATTATCACTATCATTCTTATTATTACTATTATCTCAATTATCATTGTTGTTGCTATTATCATCATTATTATTATTATCATTACTATTATCATCATTAGCACCACCACTATCATCATTTCATTTATTCATCATCATCATTCATAACCATCACCATCATCACCGTCATAATCATAATCATCACCATCATCATCATCATCATCATCATCATCATTCATCACCACCACCATCATCACCATCCACCCTCTATGCAGAAGACACACCTTGGCGCATCTTCACTTACCAACCTGCGTTCCTTGGCTTGTATTTTCTTACCTTCTTTTTTTATCTCTAACTTTTAAACTTTAGTCCTATGTATCTCCTTATCATATTATGTTTAATGGATACCTTCATTACTTCCTAAAACTGTTTTTTCCTCTCCTTACGTGGCACTCACCTTGATCTCCCTGGCCTCTGGGGTTGGATGTGTTTGTTTACATTTGATTCCCTCCCTTGCTTTCCATCTTCTGCGTGCATTTGTCATTGTGATTACTACTACTATTATTACTTGTGTTACTGTTATTATCAATATCGTCATTGTTATTATTATTATTGGTGTTATTGTCATTATTGTTATTATGATTGTCATCATCATCATCATTATTATTATTGTTGTTGTTATTATCATTATTGTTATTATCATTGTTATTATTATTATTATTATTATTATATTTATTATATTATTAATTATTAATTCTTTATTATTCGTCATTATTATTATTATCATATTATTATTTTATTATTATATTAATTATCATCATGCATTCTATACATTATTATCATTATCAACATTATTATCAAATATCCTTATTTTTATTATCATTATTATTTTTTTATCATTATCATCAATCATTTATTATTATTACTATTGGTATTATTATGTTATTATCATTACTATTATTGTTATTAATATTATTCATCATTTTCTTTATTGCAATTCTTTTTGTTATCGTTGTGATTATTATGATCATTAGCATTATTATTACTATTATTATCAGAGAGAGAGAGAAAGAGAGAGAGATGAGAGAGAGAGAGAGAGAGGAGAGAGGCGAAGAGAGAGAGAGCGAGAGAGAGAGAAGCGAGAGAGAAAGAGAGAGAGGATGAGGAGAGGGAGGGAGGAGGGTAGGAGAGAAGAGAGAGAGAGAGAGAGAGAGAAGAGAGAGAGACAGAGAAGAGAGAGGAGAGAGATTAGATAGAATAGATAGATAGATAGAGAGAGAAGAGAGAAGAGAGAGAGAGAGAGAGAGAGAGAGAGAGAGAGAGGAGAGAGAGAGAAGAAAGAAAGAGAGAGCGAGAGAGAAGAGAGAGAGAGAGAGAGAGAGAGAGAGAGAGAGAGAGAGAGAGCGAGAGAGAGGAGAGAGAGAGAGAGAGAGAGAGAGAGAGAGACGAGATAAAGAGAGAGAGAGAGAGAGGATGAGGAGAGAAGAGAGAGAGGAAGAGATGAGGGTCAGGAGGGAGAAAAGAGGAGTAGGAGAGAGGGAGAGGAGAGAGGAGAGGAGAGAGAGAGAGAGAGAGAGAGAGAGAGAGAGAGAGGAGAGAGAGAGAGAGAGAGATGAGAGAGAGAGAGAGAGAGAGAGAGAGAGAGAGAGAGAGAGAGAGAGAGAGAGAGAGAGAGAGAGAAGAGAGAGAGAGGGTGAGAGAGAGAGAAGAGAAAGAGAGAGATGGTTGGAAGAGTGGAGAGTGGATCGTGGAGTGAGAGAGAGAGAGAGAGAGAGAGAGAAAGGATAGGACCACCATCTACCTCTTTCTTAGCAGATACAATATCTCTCTCTCTCTCGAGTTATATGACTGTCAATCTATTTATAAATGAATCTATCTGTCTGTTTAGTTATTTATCCATCCGTCACACCTTTACTTACATATCCATTTTTCCATCTATAATTTTACTAAATAATTTATTTATGATTTACCAGCCCGACAAATATCCTAAAAAATAAAATGTTAAATCTGTCTGCGAGGTCGAGATTTTTTTCTGACAAGCAAGACACGTGAAAAAATGGAAACCCGTTAGTAGACTTGACGATAAGAAATTAACATATTAATGTTAATTTTTTCCTGCCATTATGTGTCTTACCAATGGCGTTATATCTCTAGGTTTTGTTTGCATGATATTGTGCGCAAGCGTGTAAGTGGGTGTAAGTATTACGTAGGTGTAAGTATATAAGTGGGTGTAAGTACTGACGTGGGTGTATGTAGGTGGGTGTAAGTATTGACGTGGGTGTATATAAGTGGGTGAAAGTATCTAAGCGTGTGTAATTATGTAAGTAGGTGTAAATATGTAAGTGGCTGTAAGTATCTAAGCGGGTGTAAGTATATAAGTGGGTGTAAATATGTAAGTGGGTGTAAGTATGTACGCGGGTGTATGTAAGGGGGTGTAAATATCTAAGCGGGTGTAAGTATGTAAGTGGGTGTAAGTATATGAGTGGGTATAAATTTGTACGTGGGTGTAAGTATGTAAGTGGGTGTAAGTATATAAAGTGGGTATAAGTATGTTACGCGGGTGTAGTATGTACGCGGGTGTAAGTATGTAAGTGGGTGTAAGTATTGACGTGGGTGTATGTAAGTGGGTATAAGTATCTAAGCGGATGTAAGGTTATGGTAAGTGGGTGTATGTATGTAAGTGGTGTAGGTATGTAAGTGGGTGTAGGTATGTAAAGTGGGTTGTATGTAAATGGGTGTAAGTATGTAAGTAGTGCAGTATGGTAAGGGTGTAAGTATGTAAGTGGGTAAATAAGTATGTAGTGGGTATAAGTAAGTGGGTGTAAGTAATGTAAGTGGGTGTGTGCATGTGGGTATAAAAGTATGGAAGTGGGTGTAAGTATAATAGTAAGGTGTAAGTATGTTTAAGTGAGTGTAAGTAAGTGGGTGTAAAGTATGTAAGTGGGTGTAAGTAATGTAAAGTGGGTTGTAAAGTATGTAAAGTGGGTGTAAGTATGTAAGT
>NW_020872601.1:713430-730930 GCF_003789085.1 Penaeus vannamei
ATTATCACCATTTTATTATCACTATCATCTTTCTCCGTGTTGTCATTATCATCACCTGCCTCCTCCTCCTCCTTTCTTGTTATCATAATCATCCTCTTTCTCCTCCTACTCCTCATCATTATTCATATTTTCATCATCATCGTCCTCTTCAACGTTCTCCTCATCACCATCATTATCATAGGCATCGTTATCGTTGTTATCATCATCCACACCATCATAATATCTTTTCTCCTCCTTCTTATCATCCTCACCATCCTCACCTACCATTATAATAATGACAAATATATTTACTGATGTTTTTCCTACTGTTTGTTAGTTAGTTGTTAGCTTTGAAAACCATCCTTACTAAATAGATCTAAATATCTTATATCTAAATATAAATATTTTTAAAATCTAAATGCACTTTAGGGAGAATCAGGCATTTTTACGCGAAAAGTGAAACTGCCCCGTAATCTATATTCCCATTAATTTTAAATTCGCAAAGATAAGCGTCCGGCCTCGGCGCTGAGTGACTTTTTCCCTTCATTACGTGTAACGGGAAGCCAACTGGGTTTTAATGCACTGGGGAGTCTTACAGATTACAAGGCTTTGTTCTTGAAGTAATATTGACTGCACTGACATTAATGCTTGGAGTGTTATCCTGTGTTTAATGGCTTTTCTTGTCACGAAAGACTGCTCGTTGACACTCATTAAACTTTTTTCTATGTCTATCTGTGTTTGTAAGATATCTCGCTTTGCCTAAGATTTTTTTTTTTTTTTTTTTTTTTTTTTTTCGGTGTTGGGTTACCAGGATGTCTGGGTTGCCGAAAATCGTGATCCAAAAGAATTTTCCTTTTTTGTCCGTTAATTCGATTATGAAGTTAGGTTTTTAGGTTTCTTTTTCCTGAGGAAGGATATGTCAACCCTGAATTATTAATAAATTTAGAGATTATAAGTAAATGCATTTCAAACTATACTTACAAAATTATGTTTCACGATTTCCTTCTCCAGATTAAAGAAAATTGTGGTCTATTTTTGCCCAGAAAATAGTGTTCTAGTTGTGCCCAGAAAATAGTGGTCTAGTTGTGTCCAGAAAATAGTAGTCTATAGTGTCCAGAAAATAGTGCTCTAGTTGTGTCCAGAAAATAGTGGTCTAGTTGTGTCCAGAAAATAGTGGTCTAGTCCAAAATAGTTGGTCTATTTTTTGCCCAGAAAATGGTGGTCTAGTAGTTCCCAGAAAATAGTGTTCTAGTTGTGTCCAGAAAAATAGTATCTATTATTTTAAACCATAAAGAAAAAAATCGTAACCAGAGAAAACTTGTCTGATGTATGCCTCGTTTCGTATCCCTGTTTTCAGGGTCATGACCAAAAGCTAGGCTGTTGGCTGTCTTTCATTTATATTTTCATTTTAAATTCGAATCACACATTCCTTCCAGATGCTTGTCTTGCAGTCCGAAATTCCATTACCTTTATGAGAAGTAATGACTGTATTGTGTGAGAATAATATTTGAAAAAGAAAATGTTTTAGAGTTTGCATAATCCGAAGACGAGATTAAATTTCCGCAAAAAAATATGTTTATTTAAATTTGTTTCATAAGGTTTGCTGATCTCGAAGCCAAGGAAACACGTTTTGAACAACATGAATTTTCTGGCCATTAGATTTGCATTTTCCGAAGTGTTGCCGTTACTGCACGTTGTCAATTACGGTCAACATAACATTGATTTATATTTCCCGGTTGTTTTGACCAAACGCAACCAAGAACAGAAGCCGAGGCGAAATTGATATAGATCTTGGAGATTGTGAATCCAAATTCTCGTATTTTTCTTGCTTTCCTCTTATTACGTTCAACCGATTTTGGGATAAGAAATATACAGGGAATCTTTTTTCATATATATCATTTCACTCTAAAAAAAAATACTTCTTTCACTTAACTATAATCAAATTAACTACAATTCCATGAAAATAATAATTCCCGTTGAATAGTTACCTACGAAACAGTGATTATAAATAAAAATCCATTTAATATATTCAAAACATATTTACATAATTTCACCAACTTTATCTCTTCTTAAAACGCATCAATATATACAACAAAGATTATCTGAAAATGAAAGTATAACACAACGATCGGTGAAACAGCTTTCCCGCCGTGGTCCAGCGAGGGTCTAAGCGAAATCCTTAGCCGAGAGTCTATTCCTTAGCGCGAGAGGGCGAGCGAGAGAGAGAGGAAGGAGAGAGAGAGACGGATGAGAGGGTTAGATGGGATGGAGACGGAGCTGCAGCGGAGCGAGGACGCGAGAGGAGAGATGACGGAAAGGAGAGAGAGAGGGACTGAGATAGACGAGACTGTCGGGAGTCGGATGAGTAGAGCAGAGAGGATAGGTGGGAGAGAAGAGAGAGAAGAGAGAGGGAGAGAAGAGAAAGTGGAGGAAGAGGGAAGAAAGAGAGAGGGAGGAGAGAGATGAGAGAGAGAGAGAGAGAGGGGAGGAGAGAGAGAGAGAGAGAGAGAGAGAGAGAGAGGGAGAGAAGAGAGATAGAGAGAGGAGAGAGAGGAGAGAGAGAGCGAAGGAGAGCGAGAAGAGAGAGAGAGGCAGAGAGGAGGAAGGGATCGACGCAGAAGGGAACGCAATATTACAACACGCGGCGACGGCTTGATACGGCAAAGGTCGGCAAAATCATAGGGTTTGGACCCACTACCAGTCTCTCTAGAAAGGCGGGATACCCTAATCCAATTCATGAAAAGGTTCCAGACGTAGTTGGATAATGACAGTCCGTTTTTTTCCTCTCCTTTCCACCCTGCCACCTCACGTGAGGTTCGTCTCGCCTCCTAATTGTACGGGAGAGACGCGTGCTCCCGGTGGCGGTGTGGGTCTTCACGGCCGCTGTCAGTCAACTAAACAGCCCTGCCTATATGGTTATTAACTAAACAGCCCTGCCCAGATTGTTATTATCCAAACAGGTCTACCAATCTGTCGGTTTGAAATCTATTAAATATCTGGGGAGGTCTTCGAAGGCGGACAAGACACTGGGTTAATTATCGGCGAAACAAACTGCCAAATTTGTCAGAAATGTCTCGTATGTTGCCAGAGTGGAGGCGACGGAGTTCGTTCTTTTCCACACGAAATTAAAGGCTGCACGGAAGGGGTTCTTTTTGAGGTTGTTTTTCTCACTCTTTTTTCTATTAGGGAAGGGTCATATCTCATAATAGCACCAGCGCGGGCGATATAACGAACAATGACCATTTTCAGTGCAAGAGCTTCAATTCCGACACCTTCAAATTACATGAATTTTCTGCAGCCGAAGGTCATTTAAAGGCATCCATATTTCTGTGTCACAAGGGCAACTTTCTCCCGTCAGTATTAGAGGTTAAGAGGGATCGGCTGACCTTGTTGCAAGCCCCGGGTCATACGTCGATTGTGTGGAAGTTGATGTCTAGAAGGATTCCAGTTTGAGTGTGTTACGAAAGGAGTGGAAATTCACGATTCTCTGAAACTGATTGATGATGAAAGAAGAGATTATCCTTTCCAAGAGATGCATGAATATCAATATAAGATTAGAGAAAAAAAAAGATAGGTGCAGCATTCTTCTTATCAAAAAATGAAGTAGAATAATCTATATATTCCTAGAATGGATTCTCTTCACATTAATGGAATGAAAAGTGAGGTCGGATCTAATGGATACTAATAGAAATAACTGTCTTTCTATATTAATGAAAACAAATTGACATGGAATGCTAAATACAGTTTAAAAGCATAGAGGTGTTTAGTAACAAGAGCACAAGTATATTTTACGCGGTTAAACCTCATGAGTGAAATTTTACATTCCCTTTCAAAGAGAATTACTCCATTCCAGAAATTTCCGACTTGTCTTGGATTGCGAAAGCCGTCGTTGTTTCATATTGTCTTTACAGCATTTTAATTTTGCCCAAGAACAGAATACCAAGCAAAAGTACCAACAGCTTTTCCTTTCAGAAATTTGCTTATTGAATGTTGTGATATTTGATACCATGGCTTTGGTACTGCAAGTTCTTCAATTAAGTTATTATTAATGAATCTTATGAGTTAACCATGAGATCATTATCATGCTGTAATTGTTATGAAAATTATTATAATTTTAATAATACTGATGAAAACGTCAATATCACCAACATCATCAACATTGTTAGCGTCATTATTATCATCATCATAACGGTGATGATGATGGTTTATCATCATCATCGTCATATTAATCATCACATTGTAACCGTCATTATTATTCATCCATTACAATTATCATTATCATTAATATCTTTCATTATTATCATTAGGGGTGTTGTTTTTCTCATCTTTACCCTAAAAATCAGGATCATCATCATTATCTTGTTCATTATAATCATTATCATATTACAGGACAGCATTATCATTGCTATCATTACTGCTGTCATTATCAAAATTATCGTCATTACTATTAGATTCATAATATTTACCATCATCAATATTACCATCTCCATCACTATGATCTTTTGTGTGAGTGCGCGATAACAGGCCATTTTCTACAGGGATGAGAGAACATATTCCTATACGATTCTGTATAACACGTCGACAGGAAAACGTCAAAGCAAAATACCCAAGTTGGTTTGCGAGACGAATGTTATTTCACGAGTGTTGTTATAAACATATGAATGTAACTGTTTAATAATACTGAATATTATTGTTTAGTAATATTAGATATTGGACCCACTACCAGTCTCTAGAAAGTCGTGATATTTAGGGAATCTTCATTTCATATATATCTAAATAAATTGAAATGGAATGACAATGAGTGAGAAGTGCATTTTCTCGTGTCAGTTCTGCTTGACAATGTTTTGTGAAGATAATATTTCGAAAATGGAAAAGAAGCTGGCCGTTTTATTACCAATCTAATAATTATTAAATTCACATTACGATTGTTATCTACAATAGACAAACCATCATTAACCCATTATTGTCTGGTACTCTTGTAATAGTTATCATCAGTATCAATGCCGCGTTTATTGCAATATATGATTAAATGTAATAGATATTCCTCCTTTTTAGTAAATAACCTTTACAGCACACATCAATTTCATAATAATATTTTTATTAATGGCGGCGTGCATGTATTTATTATCAGACTCATCTTCAAGTCCGGGATAAATGTCTGGAAAGATTAGTATTTATTTGTAATATTGTAATATATTCTTAAGTGACAAGTGTATGATATGGACCACTAACCCTGGCATTTATTCAGTGTACATTGTAATATTTCCATATTGCAATTTGCATTTTCAATGAGATCACTATATGGATAGCGTTGAATATTCACAGAAAGACTACGGAATCGTGTGTGTGTGTTCGTGTGTGTGTGTGTATGTGTGTGTGTGTGTGTGTGTGTGTGTGTGTGTGTGTGTGTGTGGTGTGTGTGTGTTTTAGTATATTACAGTTTCATTCATTTTACTTCTGTTCCTTTTTCCATTCATTCTCACATTTCATGGACCTTTTCCATAGTCTCTCTGAAAAGTAATTCCAGGTGAACAGGGCAAGTTACAGACTTCTTCACAAGACTGTCAGAGCATGAAGTATGCACAGATATCGCCGCCTCATAACCGCCTGGTAAGGAGGCGAAACCTGAAAGTACTATGTGTCTCCAGGTTACGAGAAGGAGAGACGGGAGAGATAGACAGAAATGAGAGAGGAGAGAGAGAGAGAGAGGAGAGAGAGGGGAGAGAGAGGAGAGGGAGAGGAGAGGAGAGAGAGAGGGAGAGGAGAGAGAAGAGAGAGAGAAGAGAGAGAGAGAGAGAGAGAGAGAGAAGAGAGAGAGAGAGAGAGAAGAGAGAGAGAGAGAGAGAGAGAGAGAGAGAGAGAGAGAGAGAGAGAGAGAGAGAAAGGGAAGGAAAGTGGGAGGAAAGGAAGGGATGAGAGATGAATAGAAGAGGATGAGGAAAATGAAAATGAAGAGGTTGAGGAAGAGAGACAGACAGAGAGAGACAGACAGACAGACATCAACCAGATACCGTTAAATACGAAAGATTGGCCCTCTTTTGGACTCCTGATATTCCTGAACTTGTTCTATCTCCCTTTAATATGGGTAAAATGACCGATAGACATTTAAATAGTTCAAGTTCTTGCATCGCTTTTTTCTATCATCCACTTTGAGTAACGGCGAATCCCTACACCTTTTTCTTTTCCAAGCTTGTGTCACTTGTCGTTTTTCATGATAATTTCGCCATATTTCAAAAATGCACTTCATCGCACTCTTACACCAGCTGATTCTCTTTCTTAGAAAATCCATCCCTTATCTTTATCTTACACTTTATGAAACAGGTTACCAAAACGGTAAAGTTCATACTTCATAGAAAATTTTCTAACTAGAAGCATTCAGAGAGCGCGTACCTCCGTCAAAGCAATTGGATAATTGATTAAAAAATCTATTTAAAGAATTACATTTAAATTGCATCTTTCTCATGTACACTGGTGACGTCCGCGTTTCCCTATCTCGCAATGCTAATGAATCCTTTAAAAAAAATCCTGGATCTGGATTACCACCAAAATTTAATAAGTTGGGGCAAGACATACCTCTGGTAAAAATAATTAAAATAAAATAAAATTTGTTTTCCAACTTTTTTTTTTTGTTATTCTACTAACCAACAAACTAGCTAACTAACCAACGCTACCGAAAACATAACCCCCTTGTCGTAGGTAATAAGTAAATGTAGGTGCTTTTTCGCCAGCCTACTTCGACATGAAATCAGACCCTCTTACCTCACCAGAAGGGCTTCGAAATCCCCCTGATCCGAAGAACGCCGTCTCGAACTTCCCTTCCCTTTCGACACGGGGGTTCCTTGAGCTCCTCCCGCTCACACAGCTTTCACGGGAAACGTCCGCCTTCAGCACCTTCTGCCAAGACGAGGAAGCATCTCACTCAATTCTGAGAAACTATCCGAGTTATAGATCTGGGCTGTTGTTTAAAAGATGGCGCGATTTGTTTGCTGTTGTGGGCTGTAGTCTTACACAGAAGGCCTTTAATGAGGGTGTAATTAGGCTCGTCTCAGCCGCGAGAGGTAGTCGATGAGGAATAATTGACGGGGATGACTGTCTATTTGAATTCACGGTGAATTAATGATATTATTAAGTGTGTTTTACGGTCTCAGATTGCTATTCATTTTCTGATATCTGATGTATTTGTGATCTTTTACGCGGAAAATAGATAAGGAATCTGTCTGACAACTTTAAAAAAGGTCTGTTATAAAGAGGAAAAAAATCAGCATACTTTATTCCATCCATTTATTATTTTATGTCTACAGTGTGTGTGTTTGTGTGAGTGTGCGTGTGCGTGTGCGTGTGCGTGTGCGTGTGCGTGTGTGTGTGTGTGCAATCTCAGAAATGTAAAGCTTTTTTATGGGCTCGAAGTGTGTACATTTTAAAAGAAGAACGTAATTTCCCGGAACATTAACTACCTTCGTAATTCTTCCGAGAGTGACGTTAGTAGGGAGATAATTAAGCCTCAGATGTTTGAAAGTTAATGACTCCCAAATTGGGTAATAACACATTTTTTGAAATGGGGCGGGCCGGGGGGGGGGGGAGAGATATTATTCCAAGTAACATTGCCATCTTCATACATTTTTTTCTTAAACTGAGGTTTTTCTAAGGATCCACTTCGACGTCATACTAATTACACAGATCCGTATTAAGAAGGATCAGGTTTAACGATGCACCGTGAACATCAGAGCAATGAGTAGCTTCAGTCTTATGAGGTAGAAATTACAAGTCAAAAATATTCACATTATCTCTTGCTTTTGCTTTTAATCAATTATTTTTATTACATTAACTAACATTGTCTAATGAGGTAGAAATTACGAGTCAAAAATATTCACATTATCTCTTGCTTACGCTTTTAATCAATTATATTTATTACATTAACTAACATTTAATCTCAATCATAACCTTGGTAATTTAATTACATTTCTCCCAACAAGTCATACAAACGGCTTTCTTATATATAAGGTTATGGATGATAACGCGTATCACTCAGATTCAATTCTGGCACTGCCCAATCCTCGACTATATACTTCGAACAAATAACTGGAACAAATATTATTCACGACATAGAGAGAGAAACATATGTCAATCAAATGGGTAAAATGTGTCTAAGGATCTTGAAGTTCATCACAGAACCTCAGGAATGGAGAATGAATCGACGTGTCTCTGGTGCGCCTCATTACACCATTCCAAGAACTTCTGCAGACACGTTTTTTTAGAAGTTGCCCAAATGCATAGAAGTTTCCAGAACAATTTACTGTTCGTGTACGACTCTGTTAAACAAATGTTGGGACACTTGGCACTTGCGCCTGTCTCATGTCCTTCGCTAACCTTCAAGAGTTAAACGAATGTCTTGATATTCGTCACAACGAAAATCGATCTTCGACAAACCGATGCATACAAGCCTCATAGAGATTGGTTTCTCGCTTTTGAGCTTGTCTTCTTGCGCATTCATGTACGCGAAACCCATGACATATATGTGTGTGAATTTATATATATATATATATATATATATATATATATATATATATATATATATATTATTATATATATATACATATACACACAGACACTCTGAGTGCTGCAACAACTACGGCATCGACCACGACTGGAACACACACTTAACACAACACACACTAAGCAGCTGAGAGAGTTGAGAGAGACAAACCACACAGAGAGAGAGAGAAACGAGAGAGAGAGAGAGAGAAGAGAGAGAGAGAGAGAGAGAGAGAGACGAGAAGAGCGACGAGAAGAGAAGAAGAGAGCAAGAACGAAGAGGAGACACAAATGTAGCAGCGATCGTGCCACAGCGAACGGACACGACAAGCGAGCAACAGAAAAAAGAGAAAGAGAGAGAGAGACAGCAGAGAAAGAGAAAACTAAGAGAAACACTAATAGACACGACACAAAGCATGAGTAGAGGAAAACCTCAGCCATACACCTGTCATACCATATTCTAATCAACCACTCTTCACAACCACACACACAAATATTACACCCAACGCTATCCCCATGCCACTAACACCTATTAGACGAGACTACGCACCATCTCTCTCACAACTAACACCCATGCCACACACTCTCTTCTTCCTATCTGAACAGTCGAATTAATCTTCTTAATTACCATACACAAATAAGTGAACCTTATCTAAATCTACTAGACAATCACTTAATCACAACTAGAGCCGCACGAGTGCCACAGTCGTCCAACCGGTGGAGTTCTAACACGAGCTTCTCCGCTGGGACCAAAGTCACAACAACATATCGTACTTTCTCACTAACTAGTGATTAGGAGTGGTTTTGAAGTGGCGGATACGACTATTTTTCACGATAATTTTTTGTGCCAGTTACAGTGAAGCACTCACGAAAAAAAAACTGGCCTGATTTAATGACAAGCGTTTGGCACAACAGCTGATTCAAAGTTGGGCACACTGACCATTGACCATCCTCATCGCTTACCGACTTTCCGATGATAGTCGCGGACGCAAAAAGCACACCTACTCGGAAAACCTATGCATTCTCGCCGCCGCAGTACCATAATTACACGATTCATTCCGAGCTCTTTTCCGAAATACATTCTGATCAGTGCCTGCGAAGATAATTTCCATTACAATTTAATCAACAACTATAAAAAACGACATACAACAATCTAAGACTTTATAAGATAATTACCACAGTAGTCCGTGATCTAGTAGAACGTTTTAGACTCCCACATCACAATTCGATCTATAAGCGTAAGGAGTGGACCACATGGACGTACTCAACGTGCAACTATTTCTATCAAATGAAGCGACAAATACACCCAATACCGACAAGGCCTGCGGCGGAAAGTGGAAGTCTCCCTCGGCAGCCAACCTAACAGCGTCTCGGCATGAGCGTGCGAGGGTCACCTGGAGCGCTCCAGTGTGAATGACCTCCCTCAGCGCAACCTGTATTTGTGCCGAGGACGGGGGGGGGGCGGGTAGAACACCGAGAGGGGAGGCAGGAGGAGGAGGTGTTCGCTGACCGCCTCCCATTTCGGAGCCACCGTTCCAGGAGCCCCTTCGCGGAATACTACCTAGAGCCTCCGGGAGCGAATAACCACTACACACTCATAACTGTACGCGTGCGACCCATGGACCACTCATCTAGTTATCAGCTAGGCAAATTACCTTGGACAATGGCGCCTCACCACACGTCGGACGACGTAACCTCTTATGGTAACCCTAGCTTAAACGTGGCATACAATGCTTTCTAACGGCCTCATAAGCTACGAATTATCACACAACACACTCGACATAGCTACACACACGACCGAATACAGAGCACTGGAACACATACTAGCGCGAGTTTCATTATGCATGTCTCAAACCCAACTAAATTGACCACCTTATCTACACACTAAGCATCGAATCACAGAGGGTGACACGAGCGTCGAGGCGTATTATAGCCAGCACAACACTAAACCACAAACTAACTAACAATCATACACTTGATACTAGTGCATTAACTAAACATACATAATATATATATATAATCTAATTACCTATACAATTCACGTATATATACTAGGAGAGAGAACTAGACGAACGAGAGAGAGCGAGATGAGAACGAGAGACGAGCAGCGAACTTCGACGAGATCGAGAGCTACGAGCGAGTAGCACGAGAAGACGACGATAAGAGGGACAACACGAACAAGCAACTCAGAACTCAAACGTAGAGCACGACACTAACAACACACACGAAGCAGCAGTCAAGCTAGCGAACACAGAGCGTAACAGAAACAACAACAAGCACAATCGAAAACTAGACGCAACGAGCGAACGACACGACAAGCGCGAACAGACACACTCAGCGTAGACACACGACTAAACACAGACACACGAACTGGGCGAACTGAGAAGCACACGGCACGAGGCAGCCAGCGTGCGAATCAGCACCACGACGTAACAACACACACACATACACTCACTGAGGAGACACAACACTAAACACACACAGCACCGAGCAACACTCAATTAAAGCACACACTAACCACACACTACACTCACAGATTAGAAGAATTGAGCTGATCAAGCAATCAAATATATCTACATCAATTAAGTATACACACACATACATATACACACATACACTATCTACTATAGCAACTAAACACTAAATACACTACAACATAACACACACTCTATCATATAACATATCACATCAAACCAACACACACATTACTACATAGTGAGCACTAACAACACATACATCAACAATCTCCACTTAGCTACAACTATAAACTAACTCAATCGAAACAATAAACACACAAACACTCACTAGAACCAACACCCAACCCTGCCCCCCCCACCCCGCCCCACCCCCCCCCCCCCCCCCCCCCCCCCACCCCCACCCCCCCCCCCCTCCCCCCACCCCCCCCCCCCCCCCCCTCTCCCCACCCCTACCACCCCTCACCCCCCCCCCCCCCCCCCCCACCACCCTCACCCCCCCCCACCCTCCCCCCCCACACTACTCCTATACCCCCCCCCTACTACCCACCCTACCCCTCCCTACCCCTCACTCACCCTGCACTAACACACACACACTACTACTCAAAACTAGCTAAACTAATCACTAACACACACCACTATCATCACACTTTATATATAATAGCTAACACCTAAACTATTACTAGCATACTAATCGTTACTCGATATCGTGCTCAATCTTCAAGCTATGCATCAGTGCTGATACCTAACAACTACACATCAATGGCATATCATCTAGCAGCAACACAATACTAACACACACACACACTGCACTTAGCACACACTAACCCCCACACACACTCACTCACTAGCGAAAACTACAACGTAACACCGACGAGACACAGCACAGACAACACGTCACTAGCAACACAACTAAAACCAACACGCAGGAACACACTGTACACTCACTACTGTACACCAGCTAACCTGATCTCTACCCTTGTTCTGCCTTCGTAGTTCACTGTGCATATATATATAATACTCACCACTAACTTACTATAACTTAAACATCACCACTACACACACTCACTCATGAGCACCATCACATCACACATCATACTAGTGACACACCACTCTATATCACTTATCATTAGACACACTAACTATACACACACACACATCACACTCCCACTAGCCACACACTAACACATTAACACATTCACACACTCATAATAGTCACCACATAACTAAACTACACACACATCACACTACTAAGCACACACTAACACACACATCACACATCACATTCACTAAAGTCACACAACAACACACACATAGCACTCACACACTCACGCTTAGCACAATATTCAAACCACATCAAAACACACACTCACTTAGCACACAACTACACACACACTCACTAAGCCACACACCTCACAAGCACACACTAACACCACACACACACTCCATACGCACACACTACACACACACACACACACTCCACTAGCACACAAACACACTCACCTAGGCACACCACTTAATACAACCACCTCACTCCACTAGCAAAACACACCTAACACACACACACACACATCACATAGCAACACACTCAACACACACACCACACTCACCTAGCACCACACTAACACACACACACCATCACTAGCAACACACTAACACACACACACACACACACTCACTAGGCACACAACTACACAACCAACACACCACACTCACTCACTAGCCACTACACACACACTCTAGCAACACCACTAACACACACCACACACACTCACTAGCACACACACAACACTCAACTAGCCACACAACACACACACTCACTAGCACCACACTAACACACACACACACACACTCAACTTAGCAACACTAACACACACCACATCACACTCCACTAGCACACCCAACAACACACCACACACACTCCCACTAGCACAACTAACCACACAACACACACACACTCACTAGCACACACTAACACACAACACACCACTTCACCCATAGCAACACTACCAACACACACACACCACTTTCACTAGCAACACACTAAACACACACACTAGATCCACTACACCACTAACCACACACACACACACACTCACTAGCACACACTAAACACAACACACACACACCACTATGCACACACATACACACACACACCACCACTCACTGCACACACTAACACAACATACACACAACTCGACACACACTACACTACACACTACACACAACACAACACTCACACAGCATACACACTAACACCCACAACACACACCTCACTAGCACACACACACACCACTCACTACACCACACATACTCACACACACAACACACTCACTAGCACACACTAACATACACACCCTACACACACTCACTACACACACTAAACACACTAACAACACAACAACTAGCACACACTACACACACAAAACACACACACACTCACTAGCACACACTAACACACCACACACACACTCCACTAGGCACACACTAACACACACACAACACTCACTAGCACACGCACTAACAACACACACACTCACTAGCACACACTAACACACACACACACTCACTAGCACACAAGCACAACACACACACACACAGCACTCACTACACACACACACTAACACACTCAACACACACACACACACTCACTAGCACACACTAACACACACACACACACTCACATACACACCTCACTAACTACACACACACACACACTCACTCACTACAACACACTAACACCCACACACCAACACACACATCACATGCACACATACACACACACTCACTAGCACACACTAACACACACACACTCACTAGCACACACTACACACACCAACACAGCTCAACTACCAGCACAACACTAACACACACACACACTCACTAGCAACACTAAACACACACACACCACTCACTAGACAAACTACTAACCCACAAACACCACACACTAAGCACAACTGAACAAGCTAAAACACACACACACACACAACAGCTCAGCAGCACACACATAAAACACATCACAACTAACACACACATCATATATAACTGAACTGCTGTGACTACCAGATGCGTTAAAGCAAGAATTTGTAAAGACACCTCCGGTTGGTGATCTGCTGCCTCGAGCCAGGTCTCGAAGCGAAGAACCGACGGATTCGCCTTCGGAAGTAAAGAGAGGGTCGTGGGGAGAGTCGCCGTTGTGGTAGAAAGAAGTAAAGAACGTAGAAATTGAATGGTGTAACTTTAACAAATCAAATATATATATATAATGAAATTGTGTGCGTGTGTTGTGGTGTGTGTGTGTGTGTTGATGTGTGATGTGTGTGTGTAGTGGAATGTGTGTGTTGTAATGAAAGAACTATGCTAGTGTGTGGTGTGAATGTTACGTACCGTGTAATGTGTGTGTGTGTTATAAATATTATATAATAATAGGAAATTATATATATAATATATAAATATATATAGCAATACAAGAATATATATAATATATAATAGAATAAGAAAATTAATTGTATGATTAGTATATAATATATATAATATAATCATGTAATAATATGATATTAGCATAGATAAATAATATAAAAATAATATATATAAATAAATAATATAATAATAAGATTATATATTACAGTATATACATATGTATGTATGTATATACATAATAGATAATATACAATACATATAATGTATATATATATATGATAATATATATATATATATATATATATATATACTATATATGTATATTATATTATCATATATATATAATACCTTATATAAGTATATATATATATATATATATATATATTACATATATATCATATAATGTATAGTATGTATATATACATATATATTAAATATATATATATATACATATATATGTACATATTATTAATATATTATATATATATATTATTATAATATATATAATTAATAATATTAATTGGTTTAATGAATACTATGGGATAACCATTAATTGTATAAAATTAGTTTCATACAAGCTCTAGTCTTTTGTTAGCTTATGCGTACGAGAACACGTTAGACCCGTTACTTAAAACTCATAGAAGTTATCCAGCCCTGAGGTATTATGTTAGTATTGGCAGAGGCTTCATTCACCATAATATTTATTACAGTAAAAATAAATTATTAACATATCTATTAGTAGCTATTTATTATCTAGATATGCATAATAAAGCGACAGTAATACGGATAGATTAAATGTATATATATTTGTTAATCAGTAACGTGATAATAGAACGTGATAATTGCTACATCTGTTTCTGTGGTGCTGTTGTAATAAGCCATTGATACGACGATATTATAATAGAGAGTACTAAGTGATGAAGATTATGGGGGGATTGTATAGATAGGAATAATGGAGTAAAATATTATTAGGGGGCTAGAGAGGAGAGAACATAGGGGGTGGAATGGAGAAGTAATAGCGATTGAAGAGGGATAATTAAGAAGTAAGATCGAATTAAAGTAGTATTGACGTGCGATATACACTTATTTTTATCAAATCCAGGCTCATATGTAAAGGTAGTAATTAATGCACCTCAGAATTGCATGAATACGAGCTATCAAATATGTTTATCGTAGTTACTACGACACACTCACATACAACACATGCGCCATCACAAAGCAATCAATCGGAAGACGCACAACACGAGAGCCTTCACCCACTCATCTATTTCAACAACCCTAACAAAACCACACAACAGGCCCATTCTATATAAGTTGTATCATGCGAGTGAAATTATGAAACTTATTTTACACTTTTGGGATACCAAGCGAGGATGACACTTTACATAAATACCTTAATTCTGAAAATATAAAATTTATTATGATGTAGAATATACGCACAGAGCCAATTGATGGTCTCACAATTATGAGTAGATAGTGATAAAGTTAATTATTGTAAAGTTTATACTAATTAATCTTAATAATATTTTTTCCCTTAAGCAATATATTAAAGTGGATAGTGAAGTAGCCAGTCCTTAAAATTCTAATAATTATTTCTTTACCGTTATTATTATATGCCAGTTAAATCGTAACTATTAAATTTTGTCTTTTTTCTTTAAAATCCTAACTTGAGCTTATATATATTATATGTTTGTGAGTCGAATTAGGATGGCACTATAAACTAATAATGTGGTTATGTTGAGTAGTCGCATTGTCTAACTGCATGCCACAAAAGGCTGGGTGATAGTCAGAGATTAAGATTAGTAAAGATGTAATGATAATAGTCCTATAGAGTAGTGTGTGTGGTAGTGGGATGTTGTGGTGTGCTCGAGTGTGTGTTGTTTATTGTTGTGTGTGTGAATGTGTGTGCTCGTGTTGTGTTCGTGCCGATACGATTAGAGTTGTCGTGCTGACCCTTTGATTATATTTCTACAATTAAAAAGTTCGTAAAAGACACTTAAGTGTAAAACGTAATTCTTTACCGATAATGTGTGCGTGTGTGTTAGTGATGATAGTAGCTGATTAGTGTGTGATGTAGTTGTAGAGTCGCATTGATGTGTTATCGTTACCGCAACAGCACACCCACCTCACTACTATTGAGCTCATTTACAACACACCGAACAACTAACACACACACAGACATATTTAATTGATATATGGTGTTAGTATATATTATATATATAAATATGATTATATTATACAGTTAAGTGGTGTGTTATTACATGCCTCACGCGGCCATACGTATGTACACATATTGTAGGGTGTTAGTTAATTAGTTAATAGATCACTGAATAAGACGAATAAAACATAACATGTATATATGTATATATATCTAATATGTTTTGTTATGCTCAACACACACACACACACAGAACTAACACTCTACAAGAAACATATGTATGAGACCATTACACTCAAAACATACTAAACACACACACCCGCGGCGGGCGTTGCCGTCATATTTACCTATATAATAAACATTTATACATAAACATACATTATGCTATACTATATACATATATATATATTAATATATATAATATATTATATTAATAATATTAATATATAGATGATATGATAGGATAGATAGATATTAGATAATATAGATATAGATATTATATATAGATATTATAAGATAGATATATATAATGAATATTATAGCAGAGGATATGACAATTATATGATATAGAATGAATATAATAGATTACATTATTTAACTAATAATATATATATTATATATTAAATTAATATATATATATATAATATATATATTATGTATGATATATATATATATATATTATACATATATTATTAATACACTCATATTACTCATATTGTTCACATTACATATACTTTATATAGTCAACTTATATATTATATATTAATACATAATATATATATAATACTAATATATATTAATTTATTAACATATATCATATAATATAATATATTAATTAATAATATTATAATATATAGATATCATATATGTCTTATGTAATTATATTAATTAACTAACACATTAATTAATCACTGCGGCACAACACCAACATAATGTG
>NW_020872601.1:738430-745930 GCF_003789085.1 Penaeus vannamei
GATGCCATATATATTGATCAATAAATATACTATAGTTTCTTGATAAGATAAAATGAGTATACGTAAATTTTGGAGATTTTCACTTGTTTAAGTTCATGTTATTTACTACCTCATCGCAACCCCTTTTCTTGAAGAAGGCGAGACTGCAGTTACCAAAACTACAATAGCCCATACACACGCACACACCAACACGGTAGGCCAACGGTTAGCCAATTCAAACTCACAGCATCAACACACCACACATCATGAGGACCAGCACACACACCACACGACCCACACACACACACACACACATCCTGTACTAGATACCAGTTAGATACTGAATCTTAATAGACTCACACACAGCAATAAAGTATTTGACGTCTATTGTTTACCTATCAACTGATAAATTTTTTATTGTTCATAATTTATCTCTACTAGTAAGGAGTTGTTCAGAATTGTGGTAGCAGTAAGCCAATGGGTTTAGCTAATATATTGATCATTTTATCATCCATTATCAGTTTATGATTGGTTATTTTTGGCTGCCATTTACATTTTGTACACACGCGATCACTACCCACACTACATCAGACACACGAGCTATCATCTCACCACATTACAGCACAACACTAGGTCAAACCATAATAATAATACTACCGCTAATTAATTATAGTAATACACAAAAAATAATAAGTTCTTATAGTTACCGTTATAATATTCAATATTTTTTCATTATGAGTATATATAATATATATAATATATAGTGTGTGGTGTGTGTGTGTGTGTGTGTGTGTGTGGTGTGTGTGTGTGTGTGTGTGTGTGTGTATGGTGTGTGTGTTGTGTGTGTGTGTGTGTGGTGTAGTGTGTGGTGTGTGTGTGTGTGGTAGAGCTGTAGTGTTGCCTGCATGTGTGTGTTGTGTGAGTGTTGGGTTGTAAGTAGTGTGTGTGTGTGTGGTGGTGGTGTAGTGTGTTGTCGATATTGTTGGTCGTGTTGTGTGTGGGGTGTGGGGTGTGGTGTGTGATGGCTGGCACGATGTATCCTCATCAGTTTCAATCAATGTAAGTACCCACTGCTTTTAGTCATTGTTTATGTGATGTTATATGGTTGTAACTTACATACCACTACATTACATATATTCAATATATAAATTGAATCAATTATCACCTATTGATTATTACGAGCTTATATATAATATATATACCAGTAATTATATAGCTAATCATACATACTTTTTTTATTTTGTTTTTTCAACATACTATATTATAAATACATATGTCGTATACACTAAGTATATCTATATAATCTTATATATAAATCATATTATAGGAGAAAATGGTTAATATTTCTCATTCAATATGATTTAATAGGAGAAGATTGTAATATAAAAGTATCTAATATATATATATATGTGGTGTGTGGTGTGTTGTTGGAGTGTGTTGTTATGTGTGTAGTGTGGTGTGTGTGTAAGATGTGTGTGTGTGTGTGTGTTGTGTGTCTGTGGATGTACGTTGCTATGTAGTATGTGTGTTTTGTTGTAGGGTGTTTGTTGTGTGGTGTTGTATAGAATAAGATAGCTTATGGCTAGACTATGTGTGTGTAAGTGCTTGTCTCGTCGTGTTGTTTGTAGAATAGTCAAAAGGCTCGATGGGTGTGTGTATTGCTGTTGTAGTCATTGATGTAGAACGGTGTTGTGCCATGTAATTTGTGATGGTGTGTGTCGTAGAGACTCTAGTGTTTCCCCCGTGTGTGCGTGTCGAGTTGTGTGTGACCTTGCAGATCGCTCGAAAGTGTATATGAGCCTTGTGTGAAGTGATTAATAAAATTTATAATATATGAAATAAGGGCGCGATTTTAAATATTCCGAAAACTCAATATGTACTCACGGAACAGCATGAGATAACGCATATAAGCAATATATTATAAATACTATAACGAGAATATTCACCTCCCTATTAATTATATATAATTATAATAAATGATGAAGCTATATAGTTAAAATTTATAATACTCATTGAAACATATGTAATTAAAATAAATATATTCCTTATATATTTACCCTATCAACGACTCAAGAATAATATATAATAGATGAAATTGTATGAAATGTATTATTGATTTATGATGAATGAACATTACGCCATGTATGTTTTAAATTATATATATTATTATATTAGCAACTACATATATATATATCTATAATCGCGATATGACCATAATAGGGCTATAACACCTGTAGTCAGCGCACGAGGGAAGGGAAAGATGGGATATAGCGAATATGTAGCAACTTAGTATATAACTCGACGCTAATGTAGGTAATGGTCCGATTATCACTGAAATTATTCGGTTTACTGAAAATATACTAAAGTTCAGTAATAGTTCCATAATATATCATTGATGCGTAGAGACCTGAGTAGAAGTGGAAGTTATATTATTACTATGTGGTCGCTACTTATATATAAACGAGTATTATTAGGTGTATATTTATTATATATCCTATACTGAGATAATGATTCCTATGAATATATACATGTACATATACACCATACAACAATATACATATTAATATAGCTATACGTACACAGCATCACACATCGAGAGCCTATATCACACACACACACAATCACGTACAGCGACTGTAGAACTATAATGTTTTTCCCACCCATACACAATCACATCATTCCATACATCATCTAGTGATAACTAATAGAATAAGTGCTATATGAGTGAATTTAGTTCTGGAAAAGCGGAGTGAAATCGGTGTGTACTTTATATATACTATATTAATTAATTTTTATATTTATATATATTTTATCCTTTTCATTCCATCTGATAAGATAATAGAAATTTGTTTTTATAATAATAATTATATGAAATTTAACGTATAATATGTGGATTATTAGTGATTGGGTTTACTCACTATTATACTATCGTGAAAATTAGGATAGCTAGATTAAACTGGTAATATATATTATATTGACTCGATGGAAGTTAGGTAAGCTTATAAAGTTATTATTATGGTATAATTCTTAATATACATATGTATAGTTAATAAATACAGTTTATTGTCCATGTGGTGTATGGAAGGTATAGGTGTGTGTGTGTGTGTGTGTAGTGTGGTGGTGTGATGGTGTGTGATGTGTGTTGTGTGTGTGTGTTGTTGTGTGTTTGTGTGTATGTTGGTGTCCTATAAATAGTGTAGGTACATTACTACATGGGGCGAGATATGATGAGTTATATACTATGGCTGCATTATAAGTACCTGTATAAATATAGCAAAATACTATATATATACGGATTAGTGTAGTACTATATATATATGCGGGATATTATATAATATGGAGAGCATATTCTCTCATACTTCACATTCTATATATTATATATATATATCTATATCTACCTCTCATGTTATGTACTGACTATCTATATTAGCCTCAGAAGTATATTATACAATATATATACCTATATCTCTTCTATCCTTATATATATAATATCTATATCTACTCTAACTATATATAATACATATATACTTATACATATATATATAATATATATAATCTATATATCTTCATTATCCTCCTCTATGCTATATCACACTATATATATATATATATATATATATAATATTATATATATATAACTTCATCACCCACACCACAATATCCATTGCACTAACCACACACACTCAACACACACTCTACAACACACACACACACACACACAACACACACTACCCACACACACACACACACATCACACACACACACACCACACACACACACACACACACAAGCTACTCCACTATAATAACATAATTATGTAACGTATCATTTAAATTTACTTCTACTTGTTCGGCCTTTCCTAAGGCATTTTGGTCATTTATAAGATATCTCTGGATATTATATATTAATCATATACTATATATTATAATATACCTTATTCTTACTATATTATATATAATATATGTAATCCTTATTATATTTACATACTTAATATATTATATAATATATCATATTAATATATATATAATATTATCTACCTTATTATATATATATATACACTATCATACACACAACCACACACACCACGCATACATATAACAATACCTGATTATGAAAGTAATTCATTTTTTAATTTACTTACTTGTCGGCTTCTAAGGCACATGTCATTTACAAGTCCGGTCACCTCACTGCCATATAAGGGCCATCGCGAGATTCGGGGACCTCCGCCGCGAACGCCATTAACCCGATTCCTCGGATAAACTTGGCATTTAATACTCACACATTATGCACACCACAACACCACACACAACACCACACAACACACACACAACACACAAACCACACACAACACAACACACCACAAATATATGTGTGTGTATATATATATATATATATATATATATATATATATATATATATATATATATATATATATATATATATTATAATTATATATATGTACTATGCATGTATATGCCAACTTCCATTCAAAAAAAAAAAAAAAAAAAAAAAAAAACATAGACCCACAGCGGTTTGTGAGTGCGTGTGTTTCTGGGTGGCTAGCTTGAAGAGTGGGTGAGAATGAACATGCGTGGGAGAGTGAACGCCTGTGTACATGCACATGTCATTTAGAAGAGATCCAGCCGAAAACACACCTCACAGACAGGTCGCTGAATGAGGTTCGTTAGTAAAAAAAGTCAGTTTATAAGATGGGAAAATTAAATCCATGCACTGGACGGATATGCTGGCTTCTGTGATGACATTCCACGGGCTCTGTGACAATGATGAATAAAGAATAACAGATGCGCATACATAGTGTATGTGTGTGTATTGGAGATAGAGAGAGAGAGAGAGAGTGTTGTATGTGTGGTGTGTGTGTGTATGTGTGAGTGTGTGTGTGTGTGTGTGTGTGTGTGTGTGTGGTGTGTTTGTTATCTATCTATTTCGAGAAAAAAAAACAAAGGAAAAGGGTGATACCTTATGCTCTAAACAAATATAATTAACGAATCTGAATAACCATACTTCATTCTTTCACTCCATTTATGACAATCAGGACTTTGTATTACTATCGAAAAAAAATCTAAAGAACTAACAACAGATGACAGGAACTTCAATGGTGAAGGTTTGCTTAAAGTCTCATTCGCAGAAAAAAGTTAAAACGAAGAACAGAACATAACACTCAGAAGGTGAACGAACAGAAATTATAAGGTGACAACATTGCGAAAATGTGTTTAATAAGAGAACAGTCTCAAGCGATTTCTGTGGAGATAATCATATGGCATTACAAGTCATACATTAATGAACTGTTATCTAAAAATAGAAATATAAACCAGTGCAGATTCAAGGGAAAGAACTTGCATTAGAAAACCGGCAAAAATGAAAACTGGAAAACAGGTTAACGAAAGGAAGAGAACGGTGCAACCACAATAAATGAAAATAAGAGAACCCGCTAACAGAAGGAACCAAGTCATGCCAAGTTGGGAATGTATACGGTCCAGATATATTCTATTTATCTACCTCACGGAGGCTTTCCACGAGACCTGTGTAACCAGTTGAAGAATCAAGAGATCAAATAAATAAGTGCAACCAGCAATTTCCATAAAGCTGAATAGTGGTTAAGAGGGGAGGGGGAGGGGTGGTGTCTAAATCACTTGACTCTAAATTTAGTCGTTGATATCATCAAAATACGGCCACGAATCAAAATACGGTCATGGATACAGTCTTGAAATATGGAACAACGACGATAAACCATTACTCATCGAGAACATAGTCACCAAAAGTGGCGTTTAGAGACAATCATAAACTAATGACGATTCAAAACTGTATAAAGAACTGCGAAAATTCACAAAATCCGTGATGAAATTTAGATAATTTCTAATTTAAACATTATGATAGTAAAATAGATATAAATAGAAGTGATGCAAAAGTGCATGCATTGCACAATCATTCATTCTGCAATGATTTATAAGAAAAACACAAATGCAAGGTTTGTATATTTTTACCAATCAGTATCAAAAGTTCATTATTACGAGCAGGGTATAATGATTATGATAAGAAAATAATAATGATAATAATAATAATAATAATTGTGATAATGATGATAACTATGAATATTTAGAATAGCAATGATATTTATTATACTAATAATAACAATGATAATAATTATAATGATGATGACGGTGAAACCAATAACAATAACAATAATAATAATAACGATAAGAAAAGAAGAGGAAGAACAGCAACAACACAACGTCAGCGTTAGTCAGTTCATCGCTAACTTTATCCTCTACTGTTTATTTTCTGGATTTAAATCGGCTGACCAAAAACACTACATCTAAAAGAAGAGAGATTATACCTGTTAACCACGGTTTGATATGCGGTATATTGAAGAACATAATACAATCCTAGTTCAGGTATACACAGCGGGCCCAGTTACCTTTCAAGATTTACTTCCCACACTTGATAATTTCTTGATGTATGATCATTTTATATCTTCGTATTACTTTTCTAATGATGTGATCATTTATTAAAACGCACACACGTATTGTAGGAATTGAGTTTCCTTTTTATAATCAGTTTTAGGCTCTGTGAGTTTTATGACGTCATCAAGTATCTGAGATATGTCGAAGGGGCACGGGCGGAAGGGCGGAGGTGGCCGCGCCTCGTTTATCGGTTGGCTTTAATCCAGCGCTGGTGACTGATATAGGGGCGCGCACCCACACACACACAAACAAACAAACACTCACACATATGTATATATAAATATATAAATATAAACATATACATACATACATATATATATATATGTATATATATTATATATATATATATATATATATATATATATATATATATATATATATATATATATATATATACATACATATGTATAAACACAATATTCACACACACACATTCATGTGTATGTGTGTCTATCTATCTATCTATCTTTCCATCTATCTGTCTCTCTGTCTCTCTCTCTCTCTCTCTCTCTCTCTCTCTCTCTCTCTCTCTCTCTCTCTCTCTCTCTCTCTCTCTCTCTCTCTCTCTCTCTCTCTCTCTCTCTCTCTCTCTCTCTCTCTCTCTCTCTCTCTCTCTCTCTCTCTCTCTCTCTCTCTCTCTCTCTCTCTCTCTATATATATATATATATATATATATATATATATATATATATATATTAGAACAAGATACTTCATACTCCTTAATTTATTATGTAACATACTTCACAAATTAGGGGATGTTAAGGCCGTGACCCCCGTTTGGCCACCGTTTCTTCTGCTGTTTGACCGGATGTCCTTCTTAACATCGCGGGTCCAGCTTCGGGGATCTAATGCAGGATTTTCAAATTGCGAATTGCATAAGGACCCACTGACCCATGGCTGCAAATTGCAATCATGCTCACTCCTCTTGCATAACCATTTATGAAACACCTGGGTCGTGGATTCATAAATTTGTTTTCACCAAATTGAAGTGTTCAATAAACGTGCAGAACCTTTGGGCTACTGTCACGAAAAAAAAAAA
>NW_020872601.1:750930-758430 GCF_003789085.1 Penaeus vannamei
TTATCATTATTATTATTGTTATTATTATTATCATCATTATCATTTTGACTATCATTATTCTTCTTACTGGTATTTATTCTCATTGTCATTATTATAACAATCATCATTGTCGTTATTGTCATTATTAGTATTACTATTATCATCATTGATATTATTATCATTATTATTATTGTTATTGTTGTTGTTATTATTATCATCATTATCATTATCATTATTATTGTTAATAATATTGTTATTATTATCTTTTATTATTGTTATTATTATCAATGTTATCATTATCATTATCACTATTATTACTGTTAATATTATGAATATAATTATCATTACTACTTGATATTCTTATTCTTATTCTTATCATTCTTCTTTTTCTTCTTCTTCTTCTTCTTCTTCTTCTTATTATTATTATTATTATTATTATTATGATGATGATGATGATGATGATGATGATAATTATTATCATTATCATTACTATCATTATTATTAGTATAGTTGTCATTACTATGATTATTATCGTTATCATTGTTCTTATCACCATTATCATCATCATTTTCATATCTCCTTTTCATTATCAGCATCAATACATTCAGTACATCAATATCACTACCACAAAGGGGATAGCGAAGCAATAATGATGATAATAATGATTATAATAATCTTACGTATTCTGATTCTAATGCCAATACTAACTCTGATGTTAATACTATTATCATCATCATCATTATCAACATTATCCTTTTTATCATTGTTATAATCATAATGACGGAGACTAACAAATACCGAGTCGTGAATAACTCTTTTATGACACTGTAGTACTGAGTACCAAGTAGAAAGAAAAGCTGGCTATATTGCAAAGCACAGCAACCTTACAGAACATCAAAAGTAAGATTATTAATATTTAAACATTAGTGGAAGAGATACATTTTTTTTTTTTTTTGAGAGAGAGAGCAAGGGTGGGATCACATCAAACTCACTTCAACGTGTTTTAGAAAGAAGAAAAAAATCCAACTCGGAATAAAAATCACTTGAATGACGATACAAAAATACTGGCATTAACAGCTGAAACATATGATGTGGTAATTGCATAACCAGACACCTTTCCCGCCCACACATCCATAATTCACGGCCACAGGGGGAGTTGTGGATGCACTCGTTGATAAGGCAAGGCGTATTGTACTACAGTTGTGCTCGGTTATATGATGGATAATGTAAGTTTGTAATGTCTTTAGTGTCTGTTATCCCCATTGCTTAAATAAAACACATAAGTCAACCAAGAGTTTGTATTCAACTTGTTTATCTGTGTTGTCGTTGTTCTTGTGTTCTTGTTGTTGTCAATATATCATTGCTTGTTTTAACTGTGATCCTTTTTCATGGGTCTCGTTATCCCACAGCTGATTTGGGGTCAGCTGATTGTCCCGGTCTAAATCAGCCTTGATCTTTCCAGGTTGCTTTGCTCCGAGAAAGAGAAAATCGCATCAAATCCATAATTGGCACCAGTTCAAGGTCTTATGATTCTAAGGGGGTTTGCTGCATTTGGCAACTCATATTAAGATAATGACCTGCAATGTGTAATGTGCATTTACGTTACACGTACACGCACATACACGCATTTGTATGTATGGGTATATATATATATATATATATATATATATATATATATATATATATATATATATATATATATATATATATATATATATATATATATATATATATATATATATATATATATATATATATATATATATATATATATATATATATATATATATATATATATATATATATATATACACATACACACACATATATACACGTGTGTTTATGTGTGTGTAAATATGTGTGTGTATGTGTATATATATGTATATATGTGTGTGTGTGTATATATATATGTATATATATGTGTGTGTGTGTGCTTCAGACTACGTATGTAGTGTGATTGCTCTTAATTTTATCTCAAAGTATTTTTAGATGGATTGTTTCGGGAAGATATTGTTTCACTCTGAGTGCATCCGTCGTTCATAACTATTTAAACGAATATACACAAACCCTCGTGGTTGATATCATAGTTGCATTTACAAATGGTTTGATCAACAGTATTATCTACATATTAAAACGCATGTATTAAGGTACCTGCCGTGAAATTATACGCACTGAAGTTATAGGTATTTGGTTGTTCTCACGGTATATCTGCGAACTCAATAACACATATTATTATCGTTATGAATAATAATACCTAAAGACCCTCATTTAAGTAAAACATTTACACGTGACTTCCGAAGACTAAACTTGATGAGTTTCTGGAAGCTTTCCCTGTCGACTTAAAAAAAAAATAAAAAAAAAAATAATAATTGATCTTTGCCTTTTGAAGAACTCCTACAAGTACGCGTGAGGCAGCAGGGCCGCATCCGAGAGAGACAGCGGGTTGCGTGCGTGCTTGCGGTAAATCATGGGGCAAGGGCGGCGGATTGACGTCTTCTGCGGCCGCACGCCCTCTGTTTAATGCGGTAATGGACAGCGGAAAGCGTCCGGAAAATTAGAGAAAGTGAATTGCAGTCGGTGAGTTCTTGCAGCGGCGCTTGGACGTGCCACTGTGGGATGAAAGTAAGAGGAAAGAGGAGAGAGAGAGGGAGAATGGGGTGAGAGAGAGAGAGGGGGGGAGGATGGAGGGAGAGAGAGAGGGGGAGGTAAGGGAGGGAGGAGGGAGAGAGAGAGAGAGAGAGAGAGAGAGAGAGAGAGAGAGAAGAGAGAGAGAAAGAGAGAGAGAGAGAAAGAGAGAGAGAGAGAGAGAGAAAGAAAGAAAGACAGAAATAGACATCGACAGAGAAAGAAAAACATGAATACAGAGAGAAACAGACACAGATAGACAGACAGGCAATAACTAAAAAAAGAAAATAGGAAAGAAAAATGTAGTCCCCCCTCCCCACCCCCACCCCCCAGGGCCTGCCAACCGTAATGACAGGGCGCCCGGACTGATGCATCTGCCAAGACCCATTTGTGTGCCTCGCCAACCGTCGCCATTAGTTGGGCCTCGACTTCCATGTTCTCGTAAATTATCTTTATTACTCTTCGTTTGTTCTTTTATTTACTTGTTATTACTATTATCATAGTTACTATAGCTATTATAGTTATTATCAGTTATTGTTTTTGTTATTATTATTATCATTGTTATTATTATATTTTATTTGTATTATTATTATCATTATTATTATTATTATTATTATTATTATTATTATTATTATTATTATTTTATTATTATTATTATCCTCATCCTCATTATTTTTATTATTATTATTATTATTATTATCATTATAAGTAATGTTAGTAATAATGATGGCGATCATGATCACGATGATGGTGATGGTAATGATAAATACAAAATGATAATAACAGTAATAAGGATAATGATTAATGATAATAAGGATAATATTAACATGTATTATAGTGATAGTTACGACGATGATAATAATGATGGCGATGATGATGATGATGATGATAATGAAGATGATGATGATGATGATGATGATGATGATAATGAGGATGATAATGATAATGAAAATAATTATAATGATAATAAAATAAGAATTATAATGATAATAATAACAATGATAATGATAATAATAATAGTAACAATGGTAACAATTGAAATAAAAACAAAACAATGCTTATCTTAATGATAACAGTAATGAGAGGGAGAGAGAGAAAAATTTTTGTACCCCTTTTAATAAACAGTAAATCAATTAGGTCTGCTATGGGAGATAAAATTCCTGGGTCACGTGATGTTTATCCAAACCAACCTCACCCATAAACCAAAAGGAATTCCCAAGGACTCTATGGTATCAGAGATAGCGCCCCACATTCCTCCGAAAGGTATTAATAACTTTCAAAACAAGGATTTAATTTCACAGGCATCAGTCGCTAATCCCTAACCGTACGGAGCTGAGATAACGTTACGTAAAGCGTTCTTAGATGCGTAATCTTCGATCGGGTTTTCTATTTATAGCCCATTTATAGTTTTGTTTTTTAACAGAGGCATAATATCGCAGGTATATGAAGCGGTATCGTGCGTACGTGTATTTGTGTGTGTGTGTGTGTGTGTGTGTGTGTGTGTGTGTGTGTGTGTGTGTGTGTGTGTGTGTGTGTGTTGCGTGTGTGTGTGTGTGTGCGAGTGAGTGTGTATATATGTGTTTGTGTAGTGTGTTTGTGTGTATGTGTGTGTGTGTGTGTGTGCGTATCTGTGCGCGAGGTCACACAAACCTACTCTTTAGATAAGAAATCCCCATGAAATGAGATTTATGGCAACCCTTCTCCTGGATATTTGATCCGCGTTTCCTATATATATATATATATATATATATATATATAATATAATATAAATATATATATATATCTGTCCCGATTATCTCTTCTTCGCGACTAATAACATGTTTTACCACAGACAGCGAACACTAAAGAATGCTATCAGTGACTGAAACTGGGAAGAAAGAACGAATTTCCATAGTGTCGGTGTTAAAAAAGGAAAAAAAGAAAAAGAAAAAAACAGTGCATAGGCACCTTATATACACAGTAACCCCGAGAACCACTCATCGTATTACCAAGAAACACGGGAATCACAAGCAGAAGAACCTCAGATGGTCACGACCCGCAGGCAATCCCTTGGAAGACCGACGTGGCCTTCAGACAATCGTCATGACCTCTTAAAAAAAAAAGAAAAAAAAGTAAAACGTAAAAAAAAAACTAAATAAAAAAACTAAAATGAAAACGGTAAATCATTTCTTTCATTACAAAAAGCGGTAATATTGTTTTTTTTTCTCTCTCTCTCTCTCTCTCATTTGATATATGTTATTTTGGCTAAAATCGATGCTTTCAGGAAACCTTAAGGACAGTCCTAGGACTTATAACATAACCGTATACAGAATATAAATGTTTTTAGGCTTTGTCTCTCTTTATCGTCTCTATCATCTGTTCCAGAAGTTCCAGAATTTTCGATTGGCAGATTTAGACCTTTATAATAATGGATACGATGATGATGATGATGATGAATTGGAAAATAATAACAAACGGAGCAAAAGCAGATATTATTTCTCAAGAACCTCAATCCATCACGAATGAAAGCAAGAGTTAGAAGAAATTGTGCACGAAGAAAAGAAAAAAGAAAAAAACGAAAAAGAGAGAGAGAAAAAACAGAAAAACAACCTCAGGCACTAGAGTTGCCAACAAATATGGGACGAGTTTTTGTTTGGTGCCGATAAGGGATAAATGTCCTGTTGCCGCGGCGGAGTTGCATGAGACAGGGCAATGGAGATCCCCGAGGATGGGAGAAAAAAAGAATACATACATAAACACACACACACACACACACACACACACACACACACACACACACACACATACATGCATTATATTTAGAATACAGATATTTTATTGTCCCCTCTTCAGCTAAGACAATCCTCTAAAGGAGAAAGAACACGCCTGTGAACCAGGAGAAGTCGTTAACGAAATCGACGCGAGATAAGAGCCCGTCGCGGCCGCGTTCGTGCAGGGTGCAGACGCAGGTATCCGCAGGTATCCAGACAAGTATTTCAGCGTGAGTCTTGTACTGACATTACGGCCCTTGGTTCGGGTCACGGAATGGTTTCTTACATGGCTCACGGGAGGGAGGCTGTTGCTGGGCCGGAGGGAACGAACCGAGGAAAGCTGGAAGATTTATCAGGCACGGAAGGAGATTCGCCGTCGGGTAAGTGAACGCATACGCACAATCACACCCATACGTGTGTGTGTGTGTGTGTGTGTGTGTGTGTGTGTGTGTGTGTGTGTGTGTGTGTGTGTGTGTGTGTGTGTGTGTGTGTGTGTGTGTGTGTGTGTGTGTGTGTGCACAAATGCCCCAAACTCCTCCACTTTATTTCTCCAAGTGGCAGATAGATAATTGTCACAAGATTAATTAGGACTTTGGACAACAAGGAACATCGCCATCCTCCGATGATGTCATCTCCTGAACCAAGTGACCGTCCCAAGTGTCACTTGCCACTTGCCACGTGCCACCTTGATGTGAAAGCGGCCTTAATAAAATCTTTAAATATCAAGGTAAGCAAAAGTATCCTGTTATGATAGAATCATGGATGAGCCTTATCGCATCTCAGTTCATGCATCCGGTTTGACGGTAACTAATTAAATGGAAGCAATATCTATGGCAGGAACACTAAACGGATAAAGGAATTTAAAAAACAAGCACTTAAAAAATTGTAACAATAAGCTTTTTAATTTTAATTTATAGTGGTTACACAGACGGAAAATATATTGCGGTTGTTGACATAACTCAAATTCAAAACTTCCTCGAAGATAATTGGCTTTGTTCATAAGATATGACGAATTACTCATATTTTCGCCTTCTTATGAATCTGATCGAACTACCACGTCCTTTTGTGGAGGCTGCATCTGTTACTACTTAGACACAAGACAACAACACTCGCATGAAAACTAAACAATACTACAAGTAAAACAGGTGATAACTGTTGCCAAGTAAAGAGTCGTGAGGAAAAAATACTTGTCCAATACTTATTTCCTGAGACGTGCAGTAATGCCATGGAGAAAATAACAGAATAAGACTAAATGAACAAATGAAAAAAAAAAAAAACATTTGAATGTTTTCAATAGCAATTCATTTTCTCTTATCAAAAACTGCATTAGCAATCGCGCAGTGACTCAGAGAGATCCGGTTTACGATTTTATTCAGGGATTGTTATCGGATCTTTTATATAATTTTACCTCAATCATTTCCTTTTCCAAAAGGCTATAAAATTCCGTTCTGAGGCGGTGCATAACAGCAATAAAACACAATTTCGTCTCGACCGTGAGTGAAGCACAGCTCATTGATCAAACAGCCGGAAGAAGATAGTACAGCCTAACCCCCTCGGAATCTGTTATCATTATGCTCAAACAGTTTGAGGACGCAGATAATTACCTACGTAGGTAAGCTAGCAACTGCGTAATTTCATATTTAACCTTGGACTACACGGACGAGCTGCAACAAAAGGTATAGGACGTGAGGCATGCAACCGTGCTAAAGGCTTCCATCACACAGGCTTATTTTCTGCCCTACGTAACGTCATGCAAGAGGAAGGGGGAGGCTGTACTTCAGGGTTTCTGCAAAGGGAGCAACAGGTAATGGAAAGTTTTCGCGTAAATGAGGGTTAAATGGGATGGTTCAAGGGATTAGGGCAACAGGTAGTGGGAAGGGAAGGAGGTACAAAGAGCAAACGCCATTCTTAATGGTGGTGATTTTGTCTGCAAATTAATGAAGGCAGCTAGAAGGTTTTTTTTGTTGTTGTTCGTCTCTTTTTAAATGTAAATTAAGACCATTTTAACGGCATCATTAATCATGACAATAAAGGCATCGATAATAAAAGTGCCAATTATCACGATACCGAAAATCATTATGAATTTTATGATCTCAAAGATGATAATAGTGTAGATGAAGATGAACGCACCGAGGATAATTTTGAT
>NW_020872601.1:780930-783430 GCF_003789085.1 Penaeus vannamei
AGCCGAGAGCCTACACCGTTATGCCATGCAGTCTCACGGACGCTGCTAAGAAGGGGTGAGGGGGGGAGAAGGGTGAGGGAGGGGCGACGGAGTAAGGGAGGAGAGAAGGAGCGAGAGAGGGGAAAAGGGTTAAAAGAGGAGATAAGGAGTGAAGGAAGGGAGACGGGGAAAGGGGGGAGAGAAGGAGCGAGAGAGGGGAAAAGGGTTGAAAGAGGAGAGAATGAGTGAAGGAAGGGAGACTGGGCAAGGAAGGAGAGAAGAGATGGAGGAGGGGAGACAGGACAAGGGAGGAGAGAAGGAGCGAGAGAGGGGAAAAGGGTTGAAAGAGGAGAGAAGGAGTGAAGGAAGGGAGACGGGGTAAGGGAAGAGAGAAGAGGTGAAGGAGGGTAGACGAGGTAAGGGAGGAGAGAAGGCAGGTGTGAGGAAAAGGAGATGGGATGAGGGGAAAGAGAAGGGGTGAGAGAATGGATCAAAGGTGAGGGAAGGGAGACAGGGTGAGGGGAAAAGGGGGTGAAGGAGGAGAAAGGGCTTGAGGGAGGAGTGAGGGAGAGGAAATGGAGTGAGGGGGATAAAAAGGACGATTTAAGGGAGAAGGGATGGGCGGCAAGACTGTTCTCGATTTAAATGAGTTTACAAGTAATTTGTTGTAGATTTAAAGAAAGATATAACATAATTTTCTGATCAAAGTGATTCAATTCTTTAAGGGGACCTTTGTGATAATGATGATAATGCTTATTTGTAATAGAAGCAACTACGGTATGAAGAATTCCAGAACATGACAATGCATACAAGCTTGATAATGATGAAGAAACACATCGAATTGTAATGATCTCATAATAGATGAAGCAATACTGATAATACTGAAAATAATAATAATGACAATGGAAATAATGATTCGAAAAACGGAATTAATGATGATTAAAATGATAATAAAAAACACTTACCATAGGAACAACAATAACAGATAAATACGATAATAATGATGATCAAAATAATGATAAAAAAAAACACCATCAGAACAACAATGGGAAATAAATGAATACTGTGTGCCATTATGACTGATGATATTTTCTAAGAAGTTGCAAGATAATACAAACGAGGATAAAGGGAATAAAATAAAATAAAAAAAATAACGAACAGCACCAACAGAAACAGGGATATGCTCTTTGTGCAGATGACGATAATTAAATTGATAGCGATAGTGATGGCACAGATTTCAAGGATAATGGGTAGATGACGTTGATTCTACTGTTATGGATATTGATGATGAGAGAGCATTTGGGAGACTAATAACAATGATAATGATAGTAACAATAAAAATGATAAAAATGACGAAGGAAATGGTAATAGTAATGAAAATGATACAATAATAATGACAATGATGATAATGATAATAACAAGTAATGACAATAATAATAATAATAATTAATAATAATAATAATAATAATAGTAATGCTGACAATGATAACAAAAATGATATAACTGATAATGATAATAAAAGTAACAGCAAAAATGACAATAATAATGATAGTAGTCATGGTACCAGTAGTAATAGTAATGGTTAGAATGATGATGACAATGATAATGATGATGTTAATAAAAACACTAAAGATAAAAATAACAGTAATAAGAAGAATAATGATAATAATGATTATGATAATTACGATAATGATAAAAATGAAAATGATAAGATAGTAACATGATGATAGTATACATGATGATGACAATAATAGTAATGATTATAGATATCAAGATAATGATAATCATGATCATAATGATGATAACGATAATAATGATGAAAATAAGATTGATGATAACATTAATAACAATAATCATAAAAATGATTATGATTAATATGATAATGATGATAATAATAATGATAATAATAATAATAATAATAATAATAATAATAATAATAATAATAATAATAATAATAATAATAATAATAATAATATATATGATGATGATAATAATAATAATGTTAATAGTAATGATAATGATAGAAACAACAATAACAATAATAAGGATTATCATTGTAATAATAACAATGATAATAGTTATGATAATTATGATGATAATGATACTACTAATAATAATGATGAATATAATGATAATAATAATGAAAACAACAACAAGAACAATGAAAATGATAATAATAATAATGATAATGATAATAATAATAACAATGATGATGATAGGAATGATAATAATTGTAATAATAATGATAATAAAAACAATAACAATGATAATGGTGACAATGGTAGCAACAACAGTAATGAGAATTATAACAATTATTATGATAATAGTGACAGCTGGTATCAATACTGACTATACTGATTATAGTAATAAAAAGCATACTAATTCATTTATTTATTTGGCTTTGTTTTGTTTTTTACTACAGTTTTGATGATAATAGCCGTTATATGGAGGCGGTGATGATGGTAAATATGATAATGATACTAGGAATAAATTTAAGGTCATCAACACAGAAGGATGAGCA
>NW_020872601.1:793430-795930 GCF_003789085.1 Penaeus vannamei
AGACGCTCGCCGTGGTTACAACCAGTTATGTAATATCGCTGTCGTTTTTCTGCTCGTAATACCAGAGGTAGAGTGAAGTGGCTCGTGTGTGTAGAGTCCATGACTAATGTATACATTTGCGCCTCGTGCTGTTCGTGTTACCCCGCGGACATAATACAAATAGAACCCCCTTTAGCACTGCTTGTTAGGACCATTACTATAATTCTACGCTTGCTAACACGGACCTGGCCTTGTAGCTTTGATAACTATGCAGAGAATACTATACCCTATGTTTAAAAGTCGAACAAAAAACAGATAAAAACAGTGATACCTATGATGTAAATTCAGGGTGTGGACGACTGTTGGTCACCGAATACTAAGCAAGCAAGGGACAGGGATCGTATGCTTGATGGGACTGCATGCTCAGGCAAGGGGAAGGAACGTGGCTGTGAAATTCTCCTCAGTTATTCCCATCCCGCTCCGTTAAAAGGAAATAAAGAGAAAAAATATTTTCACATCACTGGATATGAGTAGATGAAGATCATCACTGGGTATATATCTTATCAGCTTATTCCCTATTCTTCTATGGTGGGTACAAAAAATCAAGATTCTTTACGGGTGACAAGAGCGTTTCCAAAGAGCTTCCGTCCTTGGATGTCGTCTTACCAAACATGTTTCTTTTGACATCCACTTCGAAGGACCTTTATCCTATTTCGCCCCTTAACTTTTATAGTGTAGCTCCTTTGTCACTGAGCGCTGCGAGGACTAACGAGTCATCCCTCTCCTTTTACGGCAGAAAGACAAAAAAGAAAGTACTTGTAAGGTGAAATTAATTAGTGATGATTAAGAAAAAAGTGCAGACGATTAAAATGCAGACACATATTTTATATTAAATAAGCATAGATTATATTCCAGTCGTAACTAACATGGCAAGAAAAAATAAAAGAATAAACACAATGTATATAGTTAGCATCAACATCCCTCCTGTGCATAAGAATTGCAGTTGTTGAGTCACACGAAGTCACAGCTAATTAATTGTACTCGACCTTGCCTTTTGGATTATTTATACCCGACAGACGACACTCCTTAAAGAAAGGGAGAACATTATGGTTCTGTCGATAAGCTCATTATAGACACCCGCAAAAAAGATAATTGGATAAACCCTCATACTCGAGGGACATGAAGCATAGTTCAGAACTGCTTCGACCAAATAAGAGAGATTTAAAGTATTCACGATATATGCTTTCTCCGCGTTCATTACCACTTGACTCTTGTAAACAGCGTGAGACATACACTTCCAAATGTTCAACTAATAACTGATATTTTCTATGAAGATAAGAAATAGAAACAAATCAGCAAATCATTCTATATGTTAATGTAAAAACTATTCACTGACAAAGAAGAGCTCTTCTGATCAACAGCTGACCTGCAAAGGAGTCTTGTTAAAGGTAAAACAGTAAATAAGTGCGACCCTCACCTGTATCAGGCATGGAAGGGTCCCACTCACATCCTTTCTCGGAGACCAAACCTACAGCGAAGAGGCATTGTGCATGAGAGCTCAAAGTGTTTATGCAAATGAGTTCGAGACACATCGTAGTTTATACTAAACCCTGTTCATAAGAACCGTTAGAATCCCTGGTCCTTAAAGGAATGGGAGGTAAGGGTCAACCAATAAAAAAAGGAAAAAAACAGATGTGTTTCCTATTCGCTCGACACTGAGAGGGATACATCGAATCTGCCTTCACATCCATTGTATATAATCAAGTCCCACACCTGTAGATGCTATTAATTTATCCTTCTATCTCAGGTAGATCCATATAACTCACAATCTCATATAAGTAGAATGGAAAAGCGTCCTTACATCCGGCGAAGAACTAGTATACAGTAAATCACTTGCACATTCAAGGCTAATACACACAACCTGCAATCACACTAAGGAACAGTTCAGTGTGGAGTTATTTGGATTTCGTTTCGTCGGAAGGGAGAGAAGTTAACAACATTACACTTTGATTAAGAAATATTTTATTGTATAAGGAGCTGAAGGACAGTTTTTCACACAAGGATTCTATCTGTACCTATACTTTCGCTTTAAAAAGTCTGCCCTAACATTGGGGAATTTTCTGACTGATATGTGTCTCTATGCAATGTGTTTTACTTACTTCCGACATGTCATTACCAACGCGAAGGCCTGTGCAAAAGAGGAAAATTTACCCGAGGAACAGCCTTTCCCACCATTACAACTCTATAACTCCCGTTTTGAGCTTCGTTTCCATTTATTACCATGAACTGAAATGCTGGAGGATACATTGTTTGCAGAATTTATTGTGAATCATATAACCCTAAAGGAAGGAAGTTCTCGCAATTTCTCATATATTTTTTCGTTATTACAAGCATCAAGTTGTATATATCAACATTACCTTTATGAAATATGATAGATTATTATGAATTTTAACAACGACGAATACTAAACCCTGAGAAAGCTGTAATCCCTAGGGTACAAAACAATAGATAGAAAAAATAG
>NW_020872601.1:800930-805930 GCF_003789085.1 Penaeus vannamei
AATAACAAAAACAACAGCAATAACAACAATGATAATGGTAATGATAATAGTAATTTTAAGAATGAAGATAATAAAATAATGATAATAATGAGGATAATAAAAATAATGATAATAATGAGGATAATAAAAACAAAGATAATAATGATGATGAAATGTTAAGGATAAGAATAATACCTATAATGACAATATTGATAATAATATCGATAATAGTAATAATGATGATTATGTAGATATGATAAAACAAAATGTAACAATAATGATAAAGATAATGATGATAAAAGTATTAATAATAACATAATTGATAATATAATAATAATAATAATAATAATAATAATAATAATAATAATAATAATGTTTATTAATAGTATTAATGATAATAATGATAATAGTATTAATAGTAAATATAATGTCAGTGATAATGATTGCATTAATAGGAATAATAATGATAATGATAGTGATTTTATGTGTGTGTGTGCATGTATATGCGTGTGTGTATGTGTATATATAACATATATATATATATATATATATATATATATATATATATATATATATATATATATATATTATATATGTATGTATGTATGTATACATGTGTCGTACACATTTGTGTATGAGTGTGTCGCGGTTTCATTCCTGTTCAGAGAAACACAATAACGCTCTCTATTCAAAAAGCAACACGAAGGTTATAAAAATCACAACAAAAAGTAGCGCGAAACGTAGAAATATTACAAGAAAAAGTTGCACACAAAAAAAAAAACTCAACAAAGAATACACGCGAAGCAGAAACACCTCGACAAAGAGGACACACCCGAGGAGCAGAAAAATCACACACAAAAAAAAAAAATAATAAAAAAATAAAAAAATAAGAAAATAGAAATAAAAAAGAAATTAATAAAAAGAATAAAAAAAAAAAAAAAAGTCCCAGCGCTGGCAACAAAGGGCGCCGCCATAGCAGGAGCAGGAGGTGGCATCCCGCAGCCTGCTTTCACGGCCACCGGCGGGACGTGATCCTCAGATAGTGACTGAAGGAAGCCTTGAACCCTCTGGCCATGGCGAGCGAGGTGAAAAGGTGACATTGGTCTCTTGATATTGAAAAAAGAGGGGGAGGGGGGAGGGGAGGGGAGGGGAGGGGAGAGGGGGGAGGGGAGAGGCAAGGAAGCAAATATAGAAAAAAAGGACTATAGTTGCGGAAACAAAGGGGGGGGGGGGGAGATGAAAGGGATGAATGAGAAAGAAAAAGGGTAAACAGGAATAAAAATGCGACATTGTTCTTTTGATATAGAAAAAGGGGGGGGGGAGGAGGAAGTAAACGCAAAGACGAAAGGAGGGATTAGGAACAAAGAAAAAAAAAATACGAGAGTTAAAAAGGTGATACTGCTCTTCAAAGATAGACAAATGGAAGAGAGCGCAAACAAACGAAGAAAGAAATGAAGACGCAGAGAAAAAATGAAGGAAAAAAAAATGTAACAACAATATCACGAAGCATAGATAAGTGAGCAAAGAAAAGTAAAAAAAAACAGACAAAAAAAGTCTACAGGTATGTTGCATAATACAATTGGCAACACTGGACATCCACCCTCCGATATGCACTGATACCATCCTTTCTCAAGACTGATAAAGATATTACCTTTATCTATTTTTTATCTCTTTACTGAAGTACTCCATTAATAGATTACAAATCGACTTTCAACAATACACGTGTCTAATAATTCAATCCTACATAGATAATTTTTTTCTGGGAACATGCCAATTGAAAAAAGAAATCAAACACATATGTAAATCAGACAGTTTGATATGCAGGGATCGGTTTCAACATTATTCACAAAGGAGCGGCCTCACCTAACCGTACTTTGACATTTGATATCGAAGGCAGATGGATGGATGTGAATGCGTTTGTATTTTCTGTTGCAAGAATGATGATAACGACAATGATCATTATAGCTACTTTGATCGTAAGCTAAAGGGTGATAATGATAATGATGAGGGATATATAATCATGAATATTGGTGATGCTGATAGTGGATATAAAACGATTTGTATTATTACTGCTATAAATAGTATCACTATCATCAATATCATCATCATCATCATCATCATCATTATCATCATCATCATTAATCATCATCATTATCATCATCATTATTCATCATCATCACCCTCATCTATATCATTATCATTGCAAGTTTTTGAGTAAGATCATCCTTTTTACCCTCCTCATCACCACCCTCATCATCACCGCCGCCACATGTCATAGAAATGAAAAGTGGAAGGTCCTCCACGCAACGCCGGCCAACCGCTTCCATCAACGCCCAGATGCAGAGTGCCGCTGACGTTGATTATGTTGCATCATTCCCTCGGGGTTGATTGCAAAATTAGTGACTGCAACTACCTGTACGTCAATACATGCAGTACGGAAAAGGTCGCTATTTTTTGTCTGTTCCCCGTCCCCTTTCTTTCCTCTTCCCTTTCTCTCTCTCTCTCTCTCTCTCTCTCTCTCTCTCTCTCTCTCTCTCTCTCTCTCTCTATATATATATATATATATATATATATATATATATATATATATATATATATATATATAGAGAGAGAGAGAGAGAGAGAGAGAGAGAGAGAGAGAGAGAGAATGTGTATATATGTATATATATATATATACATACATACATACATAATATTATTATATATATATATATATATATATATATATATATATATATATAGAGAGAGAGAGAGAGAGAGAGAGAGAGAGAGAGAGAGAGAGAGAGAGATGTGTATATATATATGTATATATATATATATACATACATACATACATAATACATAATATTATATATATATATATATATATATATATATATATATATATATATATATATATATATATATATATATATATATATATATATATATATATGTCTGTCTCTCTATCTCCCTATCAATCGATTTCTATCTATCTATCTCTATCCCATCCTCATTCCCTCAAGCCCTCTCTCTCACCTTCCACTCTCCCATGTCTCCCCCTTTCTCTTTCATATTTCTCTTTCGCTTTCTCCCCCTCACTCTCACTACCCCCCCCCCCCCCCTCCTTAACGTAAAGTCATGTGAGGTTGAATCACGTGATGCGACCCCTGCTACTTTCGGGGCCAGTGAAAGTGCCGCCGTGCCTTCCTTTAGTGCCACTTTTCACTCAGTGTTATTTCCTCTCGCCTATCCCCCCAGCCCTCATTCAAAAAGAAAAAAAAAAGAAAAGAAAAAGAAGAAAGGAAGGAAGGAAGAAAAAAAAGAAAATAATCTTGCAAGATACAAACAAACGGATATTGAGTGAATCGCCCAGACGTTTTTGAAGAACGGGAAAAATGCAAAATGCAAAAAAAAAAAAAGTTCTGCAAAAAATAAACGGACACGACACGTTCATCCAAATATTTTCGAAGAACGGAAAATATGCAAAATGAAAAAAAATAAAAAGTCCTGTAAATAACAAACGGGCAACAAATGAATCACCCAAACGTTATCAAAGAACGGGAAAAAAATGCAAAAATACAAAAAGAACAAAAAAACAAAAAAAAAATCACCAACTAACAAACAGACACCGAGTGAATCACCCAAAGAGGTTTTCGGCGAAAGGAATCCCTGAGCCGCCGGGCGGAGGGAGCGGGCGCCGAAGAAGGTGTGACGTAAGGAGACAAAAAACCGATATTACGGGGGAGTGCCTGATCATTTCCGCCGCAGCGCCCCTTCGCCGTAGTTCTGATACGGCGTTGAGGCGGCGGCGCTTTCGGAGCTCCGTCTGGGGGCGTGGCTGTCTTTTTACAGGTTTGACTAATTTATTCATCCAGTAATATATTAATATATTTGTTTATTCATTTATCTATATTCTTATTTTTTATTATTGCTATTATTTTTATTATTATTATATTTATCATTACTAATAACTACTTATTCATTTATCCAGTAATATATTTGCTTATCCCTTTATCTATATTCTTATCTATTTATTATTACTATTATTTTTATTATTATCATCATTACATTTATTACTAAAAACTACTTATTCATTTATCCAATGCTATATTTGTTTATTTATTTATCTATATTCATATCCACTTCTTTATGGGTATGTTTATCAATTTATTTCATGTTCGGAAAAAAAACAATATTATTTACGAGAATTGCAAGAAATCGGTTAGTTATAAACTGAGACATTTAGAGCACTTGGTTTTCGCTATTTTTTTTTTTTCCCCTTTCATTCTTCTTTCTTACGTTTCTTTTTGCACTTGGGCTACTTCACTGGACTAACAAGGACTGAATGAAACATACAAACAAAACAAGATTCAACGAAAGAGAGAAAAACATAAACAAAATAGTGATCATCAGTTCAGTTGGCCTCCATCTTGCCTCTGCTCTTTGACCAACTTCATAACACCCGAAAGAAGAGATTCATCCAACAAATAACCAAAGGAATAACTTTAGAAAACAAAACAAAACAAAACAGAAATAATCATAATAATAAAAAAAAAAAACTTAATAGATATCTCACCGATCAAGTTCTATCAAATAAAACTAATTCCCTGACATGTTTTCAGACAGACACTATTCTGTTAATTCAATCAAATGATACGCTGCGATAAGGAGAAATTACACGTTATCACAAAAGGCAAAAATTCCCGGACAAACAAGCACCGCCCACTCCTCGCAGGCAACCACGCACAGGCCGCAGAAACAGCTGATCGCGGGAGGGGTTTCCAGGTCGCCTTTTCGGGAATTTTGAGAATAATGGGATTTTTGGTGATGATGGTAATATAATGGTGATGAAAGTGATAGTGAATGACAATAATGATGATACTAATAATGATGTTAATAATGACAACAATAATGATGGTGATGATAATGATGATGAAGACAATAGTTATAATAATAACAATAGTAATATAAATAATGATAATTATAAAAATAGTAATAATAATAATATAATATATTATGATAGCAATTATACAAGATAA
>NW_020872601.1:810930-820930 GCF_003789085.1 Penaeus vannamei
TTTTGGTTTCTCCTACGTCCTCTCGACTTCTCATTTTCTTTCCTACTTCCTACTTTTTCCTCTCACTTATTTTTGGTTTCTTCTACTTCCTCTTGCCTTCTCATTTTCTTTCCTGCTTCCTCCTACTTCCTACTTTTTCCTCTTACTTATTTTTGGTTTCTCCTACTTCCTCTTGCCTTCTCATTTTCTTTCCTACTTCCTACTTTTTTCTCTCACTTTATTTTTTTTTTTCTACTTCCTCTTGCCTTCTCATTTTCTTTCCTGCTTCCTCCTACTTCCTACTTTTTCCTCTTACTTATTTTTGGTTTCTTCGACTTCCTCTTGCCTTATTTTCTTTCCTACTTCCTACTTTTTCCTCTCACTTATTTTTTTTCTCTACTTCTCTTGCCTTATTTTCTTTCCTACTTCCTACTTTTTCCTCTCACTTATTTTTCGTTTCTCCTTCTTCCTCTTGCCTTATTTTCTTTCCTACTTCCTACTTTTTCCTCTCACTTATTTTTTTTTCTCTACTTCCTCTTGCCTTATTTCTTTCCTCCTACTTCCTACTTTTTCCTCTCACTTATTTTTTCTTCTCCTCTTCCTCTTGCCTTATTTTCTTTCCTACTTCCTACTTTTTCCTCTCACTTATTTCGTTCCTCTCATACTTGCCTTATTTTCTTTCCTACTTCCTACTTTTTCCTCTCACTTATTTTTCGTTTCTCCTACTTCCTCTTGCCTTATATTCTTTCCAACTTCCTTCTACTTCCTACTTTTTCCTTTCACTTATACTTGTTTTCTCCTATTTCCACTTGCCTCCTTATTTTCTTTCCAACTTCCTACTTTTTCCTTTCACTTATACTTGTTTTCTCCTACTTCCTCTTGCCTTCTCATTTTCTTTCCTACTTCCTACTTTTTTCTCTCACTTTATTTTTTTTTTTCTACTTCCTCTTGCCTTCTCATTTTCTTTCCTGCTTCCTCCTACTTCCTACTTTTTCCTCTTACTTATTTTTGGTTTCTTCTACTTCCTCTTGCCTTATTTTCTTTCCTACTTCCTACTTTTTCCTCTCACTTATTTTTCGTTTCTCCTACTTCCTCTTGCCTTATTTTCTTTCCTACTTCCTACTTTTTCCTCTCACTTATTTTTCGTTTCTCCTACTTCCTCTTGCCTTTATTTTTCCCTTCCTTCTACTTCCTACTTTTTCCTCTCACTTATTTTTCGTTTCTCCTACTTCCTCTTGCCTTATTTTCTTTCCAACTTCCTTCTACTTCCTACTTTTTCCTTTCACTTATACTTGTTTTCTCCTATTTCCACTTGCCTCCTTATTTTCTTTCCTACTTCCTACTTTTTCCTTTCACTAATTATTGTTTTCTCCTACTTCCTCTTGCCTTCTCATTTTCTTTCCTACTTCCTACTACTTCCTACTTTTTCCTCTTACTTATTTTTGGTTTCTTCTACTTCCTCTTGCCTTCTCATTTTCTTTCCTGCTTCCTCCTACTTCCTACTTTTTCCTCTCACTTATATTTGGTTTCTCCTAACTTCTGTTCCTACTTCCTACTTTTTCCTCTTCATACTTCCTCTCTTCTCATTTCCTACTTCCTACTTTTTCCTCTTACTTATTTTTGGTTTCTTCTACTTCCTCTTGCCTTCTCATTTTCTTTCCAACTTCCTCCTACTTCCTACTTTTTCCTCTCACTTATATTCGGTTTCTCCTACTTCCTCTCGACTTCTCATTTTCTTTCATACTTCCTACTTTTTCCTCTCACTTGTTTCTCCTACTTCCTCTTGCCTTCTCATTTGCTTCCATACTTCCTCCTACCTCCCACTTCTTTCCTCTCACTTATACTTGTTTTCTCATACTTCCTCTCGCCTTTTCATTTTCTTTCCTTCTTCCTCCTAATTCCTTCTTTTTCCTCTCACTTATTTTTGGTTTCTCCTACTTCCTCTTGCCTTCTTTTCTTTCCTACTTCCTCCTACTACCAACTTTTTCCTCTCACTATTTCTTATTTTCTCCTACTTCCGTTCACTTCCTTCTGCTTCTCGTATTTGTACTTGCTCCCTCCTACGTCTTCTTGCCCCATTATTATTATTCTCCCTACTTCTTCTTGGTATCTTCTGTTTCCTCCTGCTCCCTTTACATCGTCTTGTCTCCTCCATCTCCTATTTGTATCGATGTTAACCCGCAGCTTAGCGATAGGATTCCTCGGAGTCTATCGCCGACCACGCCTTCGAGGGTCCTCTTCGGAGGGTTCGCGGGCTCCGGGTCTGATGCTCTATGAGGCAACCTTGACTGATTTTGGTATGGTTATGAGCCACAGATTGGAGTCTCTCTCTCTCTCTCTCTCTCTCTCTCTCTCTCTCTCTCTCTCTCTCTCTCTCTCTCTCTCTCTCTCTCTCTCTCTCTCTCTCTATATCTATACACACATACACACACACACACACACACACACACACACACACACACACACACACACACACACTGCATTTGCCCGAATGATGGGTCCTACATGGCGAGCTTAGGGTTTAAGGTAGACAACCAAGATGTCTTGACTCCTTTATTGAATAGCGATGTTGGAGTGAGTCTGGGCCTTGTCTCATCGCAGGGAGTCTGCCCGTCATCTACAGTTGTCTCAGGATCGCTGTGTCACGATGTTGGCATGTGACAACCTTTGCTTAACAAGGAAGTGGTACAGCAATACATAGCTCTTGTTATGTATTGCTGTGTTGGGAATGGACAATACAACATTAGAATGCCTGCTGTGGCAAGAAGAGAGGAATAAGCATATGTATATGTATGTGTGAAGATACGTATGGGACAAACATGCAAGATTATATAAACATGTAGAACATAATAATATGATATAGATATAGCTGGGCTACACACATTCATACAAAGATACATATATAAATATATGTGTGTGTGTGGGTGATGGGTACATGCGTGCGTGCGTGTGTGTGTCTCTATTTATGTGAATATGTATATATCTATCAAAGTATCTATCTATCTGTCTATATCCATATATATTTATAAATATGCCTATGTGTGTGTATGTGTGTGTATATAGATAGATAGATAGATAGACATAGATATCAATATAAACAGATATACATGTACATATACATATGCATATATGACGCGCACTCGTCCGAATGCTGACCCTCCGGGCTGAAGCAAAAGGAGAGGCAGAGAAAGCACGATGAAGATAAATAGAAAGGCCGGGGACGGGCATTCCTAGACCTCGATCGCAGAGACAAAGCCCCGCGGGGACTCCAGCGAACCCACGTGTTAAGCCAGGCGTCGGAGAGGCGGGTCTGGCTTTCAGAGGGATGGCTTCTGGCGCTTTTTGTTCTCCGGCAAAAAGTCAGCGTTATTTATAACACCCGGCCGTGTGAGTGGCATCCATCCAACAGCTGTGCAGACGTTGAAAAAAGTGGAATCAAGCAAGCTCACGAAACAAGTAAATTAAATCAATTATATAAATATGAGGCACTTATTTATTTTCTTCATGCTCCCTGTTCTCTTTCATGATTAATATGTCTTCTGAAATAGATAAACAAAGAAACAAGATATTGCCCATACGACGGGGACCTGAAGCAGGGTACAGACCATGCAGCGCCCACGAGGGAAAGTAAGGGCGCGAAGAACCCATGCAAAGGTCAGAAGCGACGAGGGTAAAAGTGGCAACTTGACAGGAAAAGGCAAAGGATGGGCGAAAGGGAAGGGGAGGGGGAGGGAAGGAGAGGGGGAGGAGGAGGGGAAGAGAAAGAGGTACTCGCATAACCTAATTTCGTCTCCATATAAGAAGAGCTTCGTATCCCCAAGTAATATATCTGTCGAGAACTTGCCTTTATGAATAACATTTCATACCCTGAGTCAGTGGAATATCAAGGTACGCTTGCAGAGGCGCCCTTCAGCAGAGGACCCCTGCCGCTAATTGGCCGCTGGAGACTAAACAGGTCTCTTCCTTAAGCGGTAAGTCATACATAAGATTATTTGCAAGTACCATTATCATCACCATCGCTTTCATCATTTATATCACCATCCATATTATTAATATTATTAAATTTGTTGTTATCTTTTATCATTATCCTCTTCATTATCATCAGTGTTGCATCATCATCATTGTTGTTGACGGTGATCACAGCATTGCCATTGCCATGGCTAACATCATAACCTTATATTTGTTGTTAATTTCTTATTATCACCAGAATTTATATGATTATTATCACCATTATCATTAACAAATTTTGCCATTATTTGGTGTGTAGGACCTTCATAAAAACAAAAACCAGTCTTTCTAGAATTATTAAGCAATACTATAAGACAAACGCTATTTGCCCCGCGGTACATGTATATTGATTTATAAATAATTCACAAAGAAAAAAAAAAAAACAAAAAAAAAAACAAGCTAATTGGACTCCATCACCTCCCCTTTTTTCTCCCTTATACTGACGCCTGACAGACGACTCGACCCTTTTTTCACGTGGAGAAAGGCGATTAGATGCCACTGCTTTAGATCGGATAACCTTGAATCTGCTAGCTCTTGTTTTTTGTGGTTTCAATTATCACTGGAAGGAAGATCAACCACTGCCTTTGTCGTATTTTGTGTATCAGTATCAGCATTGTTATTTTTTGTAATTAGAGTGTTTACCGTTATGATTAGGAACATTATTGCTAATCTTTTGTGGTATCTGATCGTTGATAACATAATTTTGCCATTATTCATATCAACTTTCGTAATTGGCAGTTTCCTTATCAATATCGCTATCCTTTTATGTTTCGTTTCTTGATTTTATATATTCAAGTTTATTTACTGGTAAAAATTAGCTAAATTTCACATTCTTTGTAAATTTGATATTTTGCCTTCTAATTTCAAGTAACCACGCCTGTAAAATTTCAAATAAGGTTCTATATTTGAATACAAAAATTATAAAATAAAGAAACAAACAAAAAAAATCCCTTGAAAACGAAAGAACTCATCTATTCTTTATTATTTTCCTTCACGGTTGAATTTCCAATTAAATCCAACGTATAATATGCATAATGAGGCCTACGAGCGGGCTGCGTATGTTGGGGGTTAAACCTCATCGCCACGAATTTGCAACATATGATCATGTTCCCTTCAGGTTGCGGAGCTGGAATCTAAAGCGACTTCTGTGCGGTGGCGGTCGGGGCCGGCGGGGAAGGGAGGCAGAGGGAGGGATTTGTGTAAAAAGAAGAAAAAAAGTAAATGGAGAGAGAGATGGATAAGTATAGAGATACATATATATATATATATATATATATATATATATATATATATATATATATATATATATATATATATATATATATATATATAATATATATATATATATATATATATATATATATATATATATATATATATATTATATATATATATATATATATATATATATATATATATATATATATATATATATATATATATATATAGTATATGTATATATATATATATATACATATCTATATATATATATATATATACATATATATATAATACATAATACATATATATATATATATATATATATATATATATATTATATATATATATATATATATATATATATATAATATATATTATATATATATATATATATATATATATATATATATATATATATATATATATATATATATATATATATATATATATATATATATATATATTATATATATATATATATATATATATATATATATATATTATATATATATATATATAATATATATATTATATATATATATATATATATATATATATATATATATATATATATATATATATATATATATATATATATATATATATATATATATATATATATATATGCATGTGTGTGTGTATGTGTGCTCGGCCAAGCGCCAAAGGAGAGCAGAAGAGCCGAGGCGCGCGATCGACGGCGGAGGCGAAGGCGGCGCAGAGGAGTCCCGGCGGAGAGCACATCCCTCGCGCAGACAAGCCGACTGCGCTGCGGCCTCACACGCCTCCCTCGGCGCCCAAGTTTATTGAGATATGAGGTTCGAGCGGGTCTGGCAATGTTTTTTTGTGAATTATTATTTTTGTGCATTTATTTTGTCTTTTTAATGATCAATGGAGGGTCAGATGTGTCATGCTACTTGTATATCATCTTTTTGTTTTTTATTCGATTTTATACGCGCAATTCGTCAAGAAAAAAGTTCTCCAAATATAGAACGAGACGAAGTGCCGAGAGAAGACGAAAGATATCTCAAGATGATAACTAATGATTATCCTCAGTTATAAAATCAGAATGCAGTAAGAGTCACCGCCTCTGCTTGGCATGGCATAATAGATTTTTTTTTCTTTCTTTTCCGAGCTCGAAGACGAATGAGAACTTCGACCTCGTCACCAAAGTAAGAAGGCTGGGACGTCTTCGGGAGGGTGTGACGGTGAGCGCGTGTCGGTTTCCACTTTTACTTTAAGTCGAGGAAAAAATGACTGGAGGAAAGGATGATCATATTTACCGAGTTTGGCTGGGATCGGATATTCTTTAATGAATATTTGAGTAAATGATGGCACTGCTTAGGAGAATCATGTAGAGATAGTGACATAACTGCTCTTGTCAGACATAAGCACAAGTTTCCCCTTCAGAATGATTTTCAATACAAAATGCCAAAACGTTGCCTCACTCCCTCCCTTTTCAACACGTAATTGAGCAAATGTTACTTTCCAATTTCATAAAATAATGTCCGCTGTTCGCCGAAAGTAATTGCAGATTCGGAAACACCAAATAAGAGTTGAACACGCGATCCAATGTTCAGTTGTGTGACTGAGAATGAAAGAGACAAAGTGGAGATTTTTCCTTTCGTCAAAGGGACTTGAGCGATCTGTTCCGCTTTCCCTCGCTCTCACTCTCTCCGTACTTCTTTCTTTCTTTCCCTTGTTATCTCTATCTCTCCATCTCGCTTGCTTTCCATCTTCTCCTTCTTTCCCTCTCTCTTGCCATAATTCTCCATCCCTTTCTCTCCCCCACTCGTTCTCGATCTCTTCTTCTTCGATCTCTTCTTAAATATATGCTGTTTTATTCCTTCGTCAAGTCCAGCGTGAGAAGGCTTATTCTAATATAGAACTTTGTCTAAATCTTTCGAACTTTACATTGAATGTTTTTTTTTGTGATTATCAACAACGACAGTAATCTAAAAAGGATATTACATTATATATGTAAAGGATTACCACGGTACTGTATTTATTCATTGCTAAGTATATCCAGTAGAGCCTCTGAGATCACTAATCCTTTTATTGTATCCTGTTTATCTTAAGTTGCTTAACCAACATGTAATTTTTATTTATGATTAATGACCCTCCGTTCTTAATAGTACCAAGGACTAGTGTATTAATCATAATCAATTTCAAACTCGTTATTCGAAATCCATTCCAGACAAACCTAATGGCGTGAGACGTAAATATATCATTATATTTCCGCCTGGACTTCTAATAGCACCGTTAGGAAAGAAAAGCATGTCAGCCTGAATTTTCCCGGGTGGCATTTCAGCACGCAAATCGTGCCTTTCAGCCGGGGGGGATCATCATTCATTGCGTGTTTCGTGTTCTTTTCGTCTCTTTTCTATCCTATCTTTTTCTTTCTTTCGTTTTCTTCTTTCCATTCCACTCTCTTCTGGGGTTTCTTTCTAAGGTTTCTAAATTTTCTTTGGCAAATCGTGTCTATCGGTTGGAGAGCATTGTAATTCATTCTCAGATTCATTTTCTTTTTGTCTTTTTGTCTCCTTTCTCTCTTTCTCTCTTTTTTCTCCCTTCCATTTAGCACAATTAAGAGGTTTTTCATTTTTTTGGCGGTTTGTAGTGAGTTTGCAAGCAACGGCCGTCGCTGCCGTGCCTTCGCTGCTTCCATCCACTCAAGGAAAATATATCAGAGGCACTTGATCTCCGTCGATCGTTTCATTAAGTCTTTTACAAGGTAATTATGAATGAATATACTAAATCTCGACCCTGCGTCGTAAAGAGATGTGAGCGATAGCAATTACCCTAATTAATTACGTCAATTTAGTTCATTAGGGTTTTTATATAAGGCCTTTTGTATGTTGATATCAAGTTCAAGCCATTGTATCCCGCAAGTGGACATGGCCAATATACCCTTAACCCGATTAAGTTTTGCAAACAGCTTGGTTCGCTGTTTTGATGACATAGAAAACAGAGACACTCCACCCAACCTTTGTGTGCTTCATATTTTTTTTCTTTCTGAGCTATTCAATGCCTTCCTTTTTGTTGTTTTCACCCGAATTAATGTCGCTTATTTTACTCCTTTTATCCTATCACAAAATCAATAAAAAATGTCTGCAATGGGTTTTGATCACTTTCTGCTTCTCTATTGCTGTTACTGAAATCATAACATATCCTATATGTATCAAAGTATGCGAAACACTTCTTTCCACTTACTTAAACCTTATTCACGCATACATATCTAGCTAGGGACGATGAATCACACGCCAAAATATTTTATTCAGATACATTCACGTCTGCATACACCGTGATGAAATGATTCTCTCTCTGACGTCAAACCAGTCAACTTTTCTATTGACAGTATTTTTTTTCTCTCTCTACTTCCTCGAGATATTTGTTCTTATCTTCAAGTCTCCGGCAACTTGTTATTGTTCTTTGTGCGAGGGTGTTCGTGCAGAAGCCAGGTTTATCGGGACAGAGATCGTCGGATTTTGCATCACTCGTTATCCCTTTGTGCTTTGTGAATTTCGCTTGGCATTAAAAGCACGGGGCGGAAGCATAATAAACAGGGATTACACTAGAGATTGGCTGCTGATTAGAAATGTAAAACATTTATTTCTTTGAATAACGCTATCATTTCATTATTTTTTTATATCGGATATTTTTTCATCTTGATTTTTCTGGGGCAATTGTAGGACATACATATTCAGGAGTATACACACATACACAAAGCAAGAGAGAGAGAGAGAGAGAGAGAGAGAGAGAGAGAGAGAGAGAGAGAGAGAGAGAGAGAGAGAGAGAGAGAGAGAGAGAGAGATAAACAGACACAGAGACAGACAGCGTTACAGATGCGCCTCCTCCTCCTGCTCTCCGCCAACTGGACAACCTGAGGGCCGGGCAGCCACCAGGAGGTCATCGCCGTCTGTGTCTTTTGATCTTTGCAGAGAATCCTTAATGAACTTCATAACAGGTTGATATGTTCATGACTCATGGCCAACTTTACAATCTTCCTTTCCTCCGCCTCACTTTGACTAAAATTGATGTAAGAAATAATTGAATGTGTTTGTGTGTACAATGTATATACAAACAGATGAGCGAAAAGATTTAGAAAAAATGAGAAGGGAGGAAGATAAATTTAGATTGAATACAAATATAGAAGAGATATAAGAGATGTGTGTCGAGTTTTATGCAAGTATTGTCTCTCTTTCATGATTTCCACTTGTTCTGTGATTGGATTGGCATTCCCTTTCTTCTTCGTCTTTCTTTCTTTGTATCTTTCTTATCGACGTCCCTTCTTTCTTGCTATCTTTCTTGCAGAGACCCGTTCCCCAAGACTTCCTCAGCTCAGGTCAGTCACCTTTCTGACTAATCACATTCTTCTCAGCTTAAAATTTATCAGAGACCAAGAGACCCCTCCCCTCTCCCCTCGCCCAACCCCCACCCTTTGCACCCGGCCCTCCCCGACCTCCCAATCGCCCCGTGCCTCGTGCCTGCCTGCGCCGCCTTCCCGCATGCCTTCTCACATGTCCGGCCACGTGGGCGGCGCAGGGAAAACTTTCTTTGATTTTTTTCCTTTCTTTTTAAGTATGCTTTTGGTGGTGTTTTATTTCTTACGGTCGAGCGTCCAAGTGCATAGAGAATGAGGGAACATGCAATATGACCTGCGCTGCTTAATCCTTCATGTTGCAACTCATCACTCAGTATCTTATATTACAACGTGGTCATATGCTGCTTCAACGTGCAGCAGAAACTCCTGTAGCAGCATATCCATCTCTTATTCTTCACAATACAACATCTT
>NW_020872601.1:845930-847414 GCF_003789085.1 Penaeus vannamei
CAGCGTGCGTTCGGCTCTTGCGGGAGATTGGCTGTCAGATGCCATCAATGTGCTGAATAATTCCCATTTGTTTTGGGAAAGGTCGAAGCGGATTCTTATCACAGAGTTTTGCGTTGGACAAAAACTTATTGTACTTTCCTTTTTTTCCTTTTACATTTTATTTTCAGTTAGTGTTCATGACTATCATCCAAAAAAAAAATAATAAAACGAAAAAAAAACTAATCGTTTCACATAATTCATTCAAGAAATTGATAATGCTTTGAAAAAAATCTTCCTTTTCATCTAACCGTCGCGATTTCTCGGCTTATGGTTATGCAAGATAAAACTTGGCCAAAGATGAATTTCCTTCTGTGGTTGTTTGTGTTTAATCAACTTTACTTTTGACGGAAACGTCGATGTTAAAGCCTTTCCTTTTCAACATAATGTCAGGAATCATTCACTTTCTCTTCCTTTGCTTCTGGCTGTGATAGTAAATCAATGATTTTGTTCTTGTTCTGTCTCTCTCTCTCTCTCTCTCTCTCTCTCTCTCTCTTCTCCTCTGCTCTCTCTCTCTCTCTCTCTCTCTCTCTCTCTCTCTCTTCTCTCTCTCTCTCTCTCTTCTAATCTATCTATCTATCTATCTATATATATCTATCTATCTATTATCTATCTCTCTCTCTCTCTCTCTCTCTCTCTCTCTCTCTCTCTCTCTCTCTCTCTCTCTCTCCTCTCTCTCTCTCTATGTATATATATATATATATATAGTATATATATATATATATATGTGTGTGTGTGTGTGTGTGTGTGTGTGTGTGTGTGTGTGTGTGTGTGTGTGTGTGTGTGTGTGTTATGTGTGTATATATATATATTATTATATATATATATATAATATATATATATATATATATATATATATATATATATATATATATATATATATTATATATAATATGTCTATTTGCCCACCTCTTTTGCTATCCATCCATCCATCTATCCGACTATCAATCCATCCATCTATGCATCCATCTACTTATCTGTCTCTCTATTGTCAATCTCTTTATTTATTAGTTTATTCATCTCTCTGTTATTTTCTACCTATCTAATCATCTGTTTCATCTTTCCAGTCATCTATCATCATATCTTCTAAAAATTCTACCTGCCTGGCCATCTGGCGTTCCGCCTCTGCTTTAAATTCTTCCTACACCAATGAAACAATAATTCACTTTCACTTTGTGTTCTTCTTGATTGATGATCGGATGTGAAATGAAAAAATAAGGGAACTGCAGTTGTACTCCATCTATACATGTATGTATGTAAGTATCTCTCGCTCTCTCTCTCTCTCTCTCTCTCTCTCTCTCTCTCTCCTTCTCTCTCTCTCTCTCTCTCTCTCTCTCCTCTCCCTCTCTCTTCTCTCTCTTCTCTCTCTCTCCCTCTCTCTCATCTATTCTTCTCTCCTCTCTCTCTCTCTCTCTCTCTCTCTCTCTCTCTCTTATATATATATATAG
>NW_020872601.1:862056-864556 GCF_003789085.1 Penaeus vannamei
CTCCTCTCTCTCTCTCTCTCTCTCTCTCTCTCTCTCTCTCTCTCTCTCTCTCTCTCTCTCTCTCTCTCTCTCTCTCTCTCTCTCTCTCTCTCTCTCTCTCTCTCTCTCTCTCTCTCTCTCTCTCTCTCTCTCTCTCTCTCTCTCTCTTTCTCTCTTTTTCTCTCTTTTCTCTCTCTCTTTCTCTCTTCTCTTCTCTCTCTCTCTCTCTCTCTCTCTCTCTCTCTCTCTCTCTCTCTCTCCTCTCTCTCTCTCTCTCTCTCTCTCTCTTCTCTCTCTCTCTCTCTCTCTCTCTCTCTCTCTCTCTCTCTCTCTCTCTCTCTCTCTCTCTCTCTCTCTCTCTCTCTCTCTCTCTCTCTCTCTCTCTTCTCCCTCTCTCTCCTCTCTCTTTCTCTCTCTCCCTCTCTCTCTCTCTCTCCCTCTCTCTCTTCTTTCTCTCCCTCTCTTTTCCCTCTCTTTCCCTCTCTCTCTCTCTTCTCTCTCTCTCTCTCTCTCTCTCTTCTCTCTTTCTCTTTCTCTTCTCTCTCTCTCTCTCTCTCTCTCTCTCTCTCTCTCTCTCTCTCTCTCTCTCTCTCTCTCTCTCTCTCTCTCTCTCTCTCTCCTTATGCATCAGAATTACGTCCTCTACAGCTCCAGCGAAAATCATATTTAAATAAGTACAGGCACAAAGGCTGCATTTGTTCATTTTATGGTCTTTGTGGTACACAGAAGTAGCTCTTAAAGAGTGCAGATCTTTAATAACTAGAATGAAAAAGGTGACACACACACGCGCGCGGACACATGCGTATGTGTGTGTGTGTGTCCCTTGTCGAGTGAAGGTGCCTTTCCCGAAACGGTGAAATCTGGAAGTGAGTTGTAGATGCGTTTTGATACGTGGGAGAGGCAAGTTGGGTAGGGGCAGGGGAGACCATGGGGGAGAAGGTAGGGGAAGGAGATGGGAGCAGGGAGGGAGGGAAGGGGGGATGGGAGCAGGGAGGGAGGAAGGGGATGGAAGAGCTGGGCAGAAGCAGGGAACGGCGGGGGGGGGGAGCAGGAGAAGGGGAGGGGAGGGAGGGGAGGAAGTGGAGGGCATGGGAGGGAGGAGAAGGGCAGGAGGAAAGGGAAGAGCTGGTTAGAGGGAAGGGCAGCAGGAGAGGGACGAGGAGGGCGCCGGCGGCTGACCTGACTGCTCGCCCGTTCCTAATTCTTCGCAAGAAGTCCTCCTGCCTTCCAAGCCGGCTGCTGAAGCCGCAAAGTAGGAAACTTTTTCGTCGATCGTGTTTTCTTACCTTGATATTTTCTCTTCTTTATCATCATTTCTCATCGTTATTATTTTGCGCTGAAATGCGACAATGATAATCGACAATACAATGTTAGGTTTAAATGTTGTTTGTCTGTCTGTTTTCCAGGAGTGTCCTTAAGTCTTTTCTCTTTTGCGTTCGATGCTTTTCTTGGGCAGAATGACCCAGAGGTCATGAGTGGATAATGTTTGATGAGTCTCAGAAAGCTTTGCATAAACTCATGCAAAATATTTTGGCACAGAAGGCTGCATCAAACAGACTTGGTAGGATCTCCTTAAACATGAAGCAAACACACTGTTTCATAATCTCCAATATTTTTTTCATTTTATATATATATATATATATATATATATATATATATATATATATATATATATATATATATATATATATATATATATATATAATATATATATATATATATATATATATATATATATATATATATATACATTGCAGCGAATTCATGAGCATATCATAAATCATACTGTTTATACGGTTTGACAGAAAAGCTGGTAAATATGGATGTAGTATTGATCTAATCAAACTCCTGAATTGGGTCATATTTTATACACCGCGATACTTGGCTGTTTAATGATCGAGCCGTTTTGCATTGCGAGCTTGGCAGTCGTTCTTGTGAAATGCCAAAACAGTTTTATGACTCTTGGTATATGCCATTCTGTCAGTGATGTTTGCAATCGGCTCATTGCAGCTATCACATGCCAATTCCATGTAAGGTCTCCCAGCCATCAGAATCAAAAGCTTGTATGCAAAATATGATCGCAATTCTTATAATTATCTTGGGATTATTGTTGGTTCTGTGGGGCCTTTGGGTATTCCAATTCTTATGCAAAATGGGGCGCTTTGCAAAAATGGCTTTAGAGAAACATTAAGCTAGTGTTTCATAAGCTTTCCTACTTTGTTTTATGTACGTTTAATAGACATTCGTATCTATTCGATTTCAATAAGGTTTTTCTTGCGCAAAAGTTTTCCAACGCCGGTTCTCTTCCTCTTCTAATTGCATACCTTCCCATCATCAACTCTGTCTTAATTTAGCTTTTTTTCTTCGTTCCTGAAGTAATTATCAGTTAGATATTCTGCTTGGAATTCATGCTAATCTTCCTGGATTTCAAGACATAAGCGGTTTGTGTTTGCGAAAATACAAGTGTTCAGTGGCAGCGTAAGCGTATAAAACATAATGATAATGATATCGATGATGATAA
>NW_020872601.1:879556-883719 GCF_003789085.1 Penaeus vannamei
ATCAGATGGGAAAAAAAATGGTAACCGACCTTAATTGATACGATTTTTTATTTCTACCTCTTGATAAACGATGGCGCTCTAGTCCCAATGCTCTTCCAGTGCTGAAGTAACGCTCAATTATCCGATAATAGCCTGACGTTCCTTATACATCAAAATCATTAGCCTGCCATTACGAACCGCTGAGTTATAATCATATTGAGGTAACGCGGCTAAACCTCCTTCACAATTTGACACAGTCTGTTGCCGCATTACTTTGCAGGTTGGGTTGAGGTCGTGTCATTTCTCTGCCTATGATGTTGATTTCTTTTTTTATCTCTTTTTTTTTGTCTTTTTTATTGTAATTCATTTCGGATTTTCTTCTTTGGAGTGATGTCTCCTTATTTCAGTTTCTTGTTTTTGTGATTCTTCTTTGTTTCTTTCCTGTCTCGCTTTCATCTTGACTTCAGCCTTTCTTAACTTCAAGTTTTCTTCATTTCAACCATTCAAATTACCTTCAGGGTTGCTTTGAAGTCTTAATTTTTTGTGGTTGCACAATTTCCTTGCGAATCTTTTCTCTATTCTCTTTCTTTCTTTTCCAGTATTAATGTTATATGTTAAGATCCCCAAAATAATTTCTTTCTTTATAAAGATGTTACGTAAGTCTGTCTTGCCATTCTTCGATGTGAGTTACAAACGAAAGGAAAAAAGAGCCTTTTTTGACAAAATTTCAACACATTTTAGTTTTGCATTATAACTTTGCTTATATCAATTTTCAAATAAGTGTGTGGGACTAATTGCTAGTGCCCTGCAACTTAACCTCTGGACTTGGTAAGTTTGACTTTTACAATCAAACGGGAAAGACGGAATTAACGCTTGACCAGTTCACTTATAACTTATGGGTCAATAAATATTAATAGATTCTTATAGAACTGCCGATGAGACGACGCATTTGCATATGTTGTTTTCCATTTGCAATCCCTCGCTGGCTGTTGATAACTTTGCCTTTATTTTTCCATTCGCAAATTGGGACATGTGTATTTTCTTTCTTTCTTTCTTTCTTTCCAGTTTTCTGTGACTGTGTGTGGTCTGGTCTTATTCTTCCGTCAATGTTTTGCTGGAAGAAATGTTAATTAAATACACAGGTTTACTTATGTTTTCTCTATATATGTACATTCGAAAGTATTGCGCGTGTAGACAGGGATATACTCTTGCTTGTCCATCGCTCGTGTGTGTGTGTTTATGTGTGTGGGTGTGTGTCTGTGTTTATGTGTGTTTGCATGTGTTTGTATTTGTATGCCTCTGTGTATGTGTGTGTGTGTTTATGTATGTGCCGGGGTGTGTCTGTGTTTATGTGTGTTTGTATGTGTATGTGTGTTTGCATGTGCATGTATGTGCATGCTTGTGTATGTGTGTTTATGTGTGTGCGGGTGTGTGTCTTTGTGTATTTGTTTATATGTGTGTGTGCATGTGTGCGTGCGTGTGTGTATGTGTGTGTTTATGTCTATATGTGTCTGTGTACGTATCTGTGTATGTCTTCAGTCTATTCGTGTCTGTATCTGTCCAAATGAAAAGGGCCAAGCAAGAGCGTGTCCTCCCTCCCTCCCGCCCCTTCCTCCCTCTTTTCCTTTCCTCCCTCTTTCCCTCCCTCCCTCTTTCCCTTCCTCCCGCCCTTCTCTCCCTCTCCCTCCCCTCCCTCTCCCTTCTATCCCTCCCTCCCCTCCTTCTCCCTTCCTCCCTCCCCTCCTTCTTTCCCTTCCTCTCTTTCCCTCCCGCCCTTCTTTTCCTCTGCCTTTCCCTTCCTCTCCTCTTCCCTCCTCCTTTCGCAAGCACACCCCCCCCCCCCCCCCCCCAAGGACCCCTCTGTCTCCCCCGCGACCACTTTCTCTCGGGATTCGAAGTCCTCCAACACTGCCTTTGGAATAATGTTTTCATCCCAACCTTCACCTACATTTTTGGCGCACATTCCTCTCAGTGGCTTTTTGTCCTGTTGGTAGAAAGTGGCTTTATTACTCGTCATTTTGATGTTTATTGTTGTTTCTTCGTTTTCGTCTTTTTACTTCGTTTTCGTTTTTTACTTCGTTTTTTTACTTCGTTTTCATCTTTTTACTTCGTTTTCGTTTTAACTTCGTTTTCGTCTTTTTACTTCATTTTCGTTTTTTTTTACTTCGTTTTCGTCTTTTTTACTTTGTTTTCGTCTATTTATTTCGGTTTCATCTTTTTATTTCGTTTTCATTTCTTTTTTTCGTTTTCGACTTTTTACTTCGTTTTCGTTTTTTTTTTTCGTTTTCGACTTTTTACTTCGTTTACGTCTCTTTCTTTGTTTTCTTTTTCATCGTTTTACTTCATTTTCGTCGTTTTCGTATTTTTCATCGTTTTTGTTTTTTTCTTCGTTTTCGTTTTTTTCTTCATCTTTGTCTTCGTTTTCGTTTTTATCTTGGTTTTTGTCTTTCAACTGTTTTCTTTTTTTCTTTTTTTTTCTTTTTTTTGGTTTTCACCTTTTCTTCGTTTTTCGTATTTTTCTTCGTTTTCGTCCTTTTTTCGTTTTCGTTCTTTTCTTGTTTCCCACTTCTTCGTTTTCTTTTTTTCAGCATCATGATTACGTTTTACTTTTTCTTTGTCTTTTTTTTCTTCTTCTTCTTCTTCCATTGTTTTATCATTGTTTTATCTTTTTTCCATTTTTTCCTTCTTTGTCATATTGTCATTACTATAATTATCATTATCATTACTATGTTATCATTATTGTTCTTATTATTTTCATTATCATAATTTTCGTTATTATAAGTGCTATTTTATTATCATTATTACTATCATTATTACTTTTAATATGCTTATTCCTATCATTACTATTATTCGATTGATCACTATTATTACTATTAACATTATTATTATCATCATTATCATCATAATCTTTATAGTCATTGTCATCATTATTATCATCAATAGTCATATTTCTCATCTTATTGTCATTATAATTATTATTGTCATTATTATTGTCATTATCATTTTTTTCTTTCTCTTCTTTATCGTCTTCTTTTTCATCTTCTTTTCCCTCATTCTCCGTCTTCATCTTCTTCATTGCTTTCCTCTTTTCCTTCTTCTTCTGTTCCCTCGCTTTCTTCTTTTCCGACGTCTTCTTATACTACTTCTTTCTTTCTTTTTCTTTTCTTTTTCTTTCTTTCTATGCCATTTCTCCGCGTTCTCTTTCCATTCTTGTCTTCTCTCCCTCTTCCTCGCCTTCGCTCGCTGACCTTTCCGAGTGTCCTCTTTCCTTTAACACTTTTCTTATCATTTTCTTGTTTTTCCCTTCGTGTTTCCTTCACTTCCAAGGATCATTCACTTCACTTTCCTTTCCCCTCCTTCATTTAACGCTTTTCTCATCATTTCTTAATTTTTCCGCATTTCCCTCACTTCAAGAATCACACACTTTACCTTCCTTTCCTTCCTTCATTTAACGCTTTTATCATCATTTTCTTGATTTTTCTTTCGTATATTCTTCACTTCCAAGGATCATTCATTTCACTTTCATTCCCTCTCCTTCTCCCTTCGTGTCTTCTTTCTCTCTCATCTTTTCAGTGGTTGCTGTTGGTTCTCTCATCATTTTTTTCTCATCATAATTACCATTTTATTAGTTATCTTTATCAGTATCGTCACCGTTATCATCATAATCATCATCATCATCATCATCATCATCATTGTTACTATCATCATATCTTTATCGTTATCATTATCATTACCATTCTCATTATCGTTATTATAATCATCGTTGTCATCATTATTGTCATTATCGTTATCATTATTAAATATATTGATATCGTAACCAGTACATTATCATTCTCCTCCTTCTCCTCCTTCTCCGTCTCCTCCATCTTCTCCTTCTCCTCCTTTCTTCACCTTCTCTCTCCTCCTCCATCTATCTCCTCTTCTCCTCCTTCTCCTCCTCCTTCTCCATCTGCCTCTCTTCTCCCCCTTTTCTCCTCCTCCTCCTCTCCACCTTTTCCTCTCTCCTTCTCCTCCATTTCCTTCTCTCCTTCCTCCTCCTTCTCCTCCATTTCCTTTTCTCCTCCTCATCTCCTCTTTCCTCCTCCATTTCCTCCGTCTCCTTCTCATTCTCACCTTCTCTCCTCCTTCTCCTCCATTTCCATCTTCTTCTCCTTCATCTCTTCCTCTTCCTCCTCCATCTCCTC
>NW_020872601.1:883819-891319 GCF_003789085.1 Penaeus vannamei
ATCAAACCTTGAGGAGGGACTACCTTGTAGGGAGGGAATTTTAAAACCTGAGGAGACTCGCTTGTGTGTGTGACGGGAGGTGTGGGAACAAACCGTGAGGAGACTATGCTTGTAGGGAAGAATCAAAAACCTTGAGAGGGACTACCGCTGTAGGGCAGGGAATCAAACCTTGAGGGACGACTACGCTTGTTAGGGAGGGAATTAAACCTTGAGGAGGGACTACGCTTGTGGAGGGAATCAAACCTTGAGGAGGGACTACGCTTTAGGGGGGAAGTAACTACCTTGTAGGGAGGGAGGGACTACGCGAGGCTTGAGGAGGACTACGCTTTAGGGAGGGAATTAAACTTGAGGAGGGACTACGCTGTAGGGAGGGAATCAAACCTTGAGGAGGGGACTACGCTTGTAGGGAGGGAATTAAACCTTGAGGAGGGACTACGCTTGTAGGGAGGGAATCAAACTTGAGGAGGGACTACGCTTGTAGGGAGGGAATCAAACCTTGAGGAGGGACTACGCTTGTAGGGAGGGAATCAAACCTTGAGGAGGGACTACGCTTGTAGGAGGGAATCAAACCTTGAGGAGGGAACTACGCTTGTAGGGAGGGAATAAACTTGAGGAGGGACTACGCTGTAGGGAGGGAACAAACCTTTGAGGAGGGACTACGCTTGTAGGGAGAGAATCAAACCTTGAGGAGGGACTACGCTTGTAGGGAGGGAATCAAACTTGAGGAGGGACTACGCTTGTAGGAGGGAATAAACCTTGAGGAGGAACGCTTGTAGAGGAACAAACCTTGAGGAGGGACTACGCTTGTAGGGAGGAATTTAAACCTTGAGGAGGGACTAACGCTTGTAGGGAGGGAATTAAACCTTGAGGAGGGACTACGCTTGTAGGGAGGGAATTAAACCTTGAGGAGGGACTACGCTTGTAGGGAGGGAATAAACCTTGAGGAGGGACTACGCTTGTAGGGAGGGAATCAAACCTTGAGGGAGGACTACGCTGTAGGGAGGGAATTAAACCTTGAGGAGGACTACGCTTGTAGGGAGGGAATCAAACCTTGAGGAGGGACTACGCTTGTAGGAGGGAATCAAAACCTTGAGGAGGGACTACGCTTGTTGGGAGGGAATCAAACCTTGAGGAGGGAACGCTTAGGAGGGAATTAAACCTTGAGGAGGACTACGCTTGTAGGGAGGAATCAAAACCTTGAGGAGGGACTACGCTTGTAGGAGGGAATTAAACCTTGAGGAGGGATACGCTTGTAGGGAGGGAATCAAACCTTGAGGAGGGATACGCTTGTAGGGAGGGAATAAACCTGAGGAGGGACTACGCTTGTAGGAGGGAATTAAACCTGAGGAGGGACTACGCTTGTAGGGAGGGAATCAAACCTTGAGGAGGGACTACGCTTGTAGGGAGGGAATTAGGGAGGACTATGAGGAAACCTTGAGGAGGGACTACGCTTTAGGGAGGGAATCAAACCTTGAGAAGGACTACGCTTGTAGGGAGGGAATCAAAACCTTGAGGAGGGACTACGCTTGTAGGGAGGGAATTAAACCTTGAGGAGGACTACGCTTGTAGGGAGGGAATTAAACCTTGAGGAGGGACTACGCTTGTAGGGAGGGAATTAAACCTTGAGGGAGGGACTACGCTTGTAGGGAGGGAATCAAACCTTGAGGAGGGACTACGCTTGTAGGGAGGGAATCAAACCTTGAGGAGGGACTACGCTTGTAGGGAGGAATAAACCTTGAGGAGGGACACGCTTGTAGGATGGAATAAACCTGAGGGGACTACGCTTGTAGGGAGGGAATCAAACCTTGAGGAGGGACTACGCTTGAGAGGAATCAAACCTTACGCTTGTAGGGAGGGAATCAAACCTTGAGGAGGGACTACGCTTGTAGGGAGGGAATAAACCTTGAGGAGGGACTACGCTTGTAGGGAGGGAATAAACCTTGAGGAAGGGACTTACGCTTGTAGGAGGAATCAAACCTTGAGGGAGGGACTACGCTTGTAGGGAGGGAATCAAACCTTGAGGAGGGACTACGCTTGTAGGGAGGAATCAAACCGGACTACGCTTGTAGGGAGGAATAAACCTTGAGGAGGGACTACGCTTGTAGGGAGGGCAACCTTGAGGGGGACTACGCTTGTAGGGAGGGAATTAAACCTTGAGGAGGGACTACGCTTGTAGGGAGGGAATTAAACCTTGAGGAGGGGACTACGCTTGTAGGGAGGGAATTAAACCTTGAGGAGGGACTACGCTTTTAGGGAGGGAATAAAACCTTGAGGAGGGACTACGCTTGTAGGGAGGAATCAAACCTTGAGGAGGGACTACGCTTGTAGGAGGGAATAAACCTTGAGGAGGGACTACGCTTGTAGGGAGGGAATTAAACCTTGAGGAGGGACTACGCTTGTAGGGAGGGAATTAAACCTTGAGGAGGGACTACGCTTGTAGGAGGGAATAAACCTTGAGGAGGGACTACGCTTGTAGGGAGGGAATTTAACCTTGAGGAGGACTACGCTTGTAGGGAGGGAATCAAACCTTGAGGAGGGACTACGCTTGTAGGGAGGGAATCAACCTTGAGGAGGGACTACGCTTGTAGGGAGGGAATCAAACCTTGAGGAGGGACTAAGGGAGGGAATTGAGAGGGACTACGCCTGTGAGGGAAATTGAGGAGGGACTACGCTTGTAGGAGGGAATCAAACCTTGAGGAGGGACTACGCTTGTAGGGAGGGAAATAAACCTTGAGGAGGGACTACGCTTGTAGGGAGGGAATAAACCTTGAGGAGGGACTTACGCTTGTAGGAGGGAATCAAACCTTGAGGAGGGACTACGCTTGTAGGAGGGAATTAAACCTTGAGGAGGGACTACGCTTGTAGGGAGGAATTAAACCTTGAGGAGGGACTACGTTGTAGGGAGGAATCAAACCTTGAGGAGGGACTACGCTTGTAGGGAGGGAATTAAACCTTGAGGGACTACGCTTGTAGGGAGGGAATCAAACCTTGAGGAGGGACTACGCTTGTAGGGAGGGAATCAAACCTTGAGAGGGACTACGCTTGTAGGGAGGGAATTAAACCTTGAGGAGGGACTACGCTTGTAGGGAGGGAATCAAACCTTGAGGAGGGGACTACGCTTGTAGGGAGGATCAAACCTTGAGGAGGGACTACGCTTGTTGGGAGGGAATCAAACCTTGAGGAGGGACTACGCTTGTAGGAGGGAATCAAACCTTGAGGAGGGACTACGCTTGTAGGAGGAATCAAAACCTTGAGGAGGGACGCTTGTAGGGAGGGAATCAAACCTTGAGGAGGGACTACGCTTGTAGGGAGGGAATCAAACCTTGAGGAGGACTACGCTTTGTAGGGAGGGAATCAAACCTTGAGGGGGGACTACGCTTGTAGGGAGGGAATTAAACCTTGAGGAGGACTACGCTTGTAGGGAGGAATCAAACTTGAGGAGGGACTACTTGTAGGGAGGGAATTAAACCTTGAGGAGGGACTACGCTTGTAGGAGGGAATTAAACCTTGAGGAGGGACTACGCTTGTAGGAGGGAATCAAACCGTTGAGGGAGGGACTACGCTTGTAGGGAGGGAATCAAACCTTGAGGAGGGACTACGCTTGTAGGGAGGGAATCAAACCTTGAGGAGGGACTACGCTTTAGAGGAGGGAATTAAACCTTAGGAGGAATTAAACCTTGAGAGGACTACGCTTGTAGGGAGGGAATCAAAACCTTGAGGAGGGACTACGCTTGTAGGAGGGAATCAAACCTTGAGGAGGGACTACGCTTGTAGGAGGGAATCAAACCTTGAGGAGGACTACGCTTGTAGGGAGGGAATCAAACCTTGAGGAGGGACTACACTTGTAGGGAGGAATTAAACCTTGAGGAGGGACTACGCTTGTAGGGAGGGAATCAAACCTTGAGGAGGGACTACGCTTGTAGGGAGGAATTCAAACCTTGAGGAGGGACTACGCTTGTAGGGAGGGAATCAAACCTTAGGAGGACTACGCTTGTAGGGAGGGAATCAAAACCTTGAGGAGGGACTACGCTTGTAGGGAGGGGAATCAAACCTTGAGGAGGACTACGCTTGTAGGGAGGGAATTAAACCTTGAGGAGGGACTGCTTGTAGGGAGGGAATGAAACCTTTGAGGACGGGACTACGCTTGTTAGGGAGGGAATCAAACCTTGAGGAGGGAACGCTTGTGAGGAGGGACTACGCTTGTAGGGAGGAATCAAACCTTGAGGAGGGACGCTTTGTAGGGAGGGAAATTAAACTTGAGAGGGACTACGCTGTAGGAGGAATCAAACCTTGAGGAGGGACTACGCTTGTAGGGAGGGAATTAAACCTTGAGGGAGGACTACGCTTTAGGGAGGGAATCAAACCTTGAGGAGGGACTACGCTGTGTAGGAGGGAATCAAACCTTGAGGATCTTTAGGGGAATTAAACCTTGAGGAGGGACTACGCTTGTAGGCAGGGAATCAAACCTTTGAGGAGGGACTACGCTTGTAGGGAGGGAATTTTGAGGAGGTGATTAAACCTTGAGGAGGACTACGCTTTGTAGGGAGGGAATAAACCTTGAGGAGGGACTACGCTTGTAGGGAGGGAATCAAACCTTGAGGGGACTACGCTTGTAGGAGGAATCAAACCTGAGGAGGACTACGCTTGTAGGAGGGAATTAAACCTTGAGGAGGGACTACGCTTGTAGGGAGGGAATTAAACCTTGAGGAGGGACTACGCTTGTAGGGAGGGAATTAAACCTTGAGGAGGGACTACGCTTGTAGGGAGGGAATCAAACCTTGAGGAGGGACTACGCTTGTAGGGAGGAATTAAACCTTGAGGAGGACTACGCTTGTAGGAGGGAATTAAAACCTTGAGGAGGGACTACGCTTGTAGGGAGGAATTTGAGGAGGGACTATACGCTTGTAGGGAGGAAAACCTTGAGGGAGGGACTACGCTTGTAGGGAGGAATCAAACCTTGAGGAGGACTACGCTTGGAGGGAGGAATCAAACCTTGAGGAGGGGACTACGCTTGTAGGGAGGGAATCAAACCTTGAGGAGGGACTACGCTTGTAGGAGGGAATAAACCTTGAGGAGGGACTACGCTTGTAGGGAGGGAATTAAACCTTGAGAGGGGACTACGCTTGTAGGGAGGGAATCAAACCTTGAGGAGGGACTACGCTTGTAGGGAGGAAAAACCTTGAGGAGGGACTACGCTTGTAGGGAGGGAATCAAACCTTGTAGGAGGGTACGCTTGTAGGGAGGAATCAAACCTTGAGGAGGGACTACGCTTTAGGGAGGGAATCAAACCTTGAGAGGGACTACGCTTTTGTAGGGAGGGAATTAAACCTTGAGGAGGGACTACGCTTGTAGGAGGGAATCAAACCTTGAGGAGGGACTACGCTTGTAGGGAGGGGAGGGACTACGCTTAGGACTACGCTGTAGGAGGAATCAAACCTTGAGGAGGGACTACGCTTGTAGGGAGGAATTAAACCTTGAGGAGGGACTACGCTTGTAGGGAGGAATCAAACCTTGAGGAGGGACTACGCTTGTAGAGGAATAAACCTTGAGGAGGGACTACGCTTGTAGGGAGGGAATTAAACCTTGAGAGGGACTACGCTTGTAGGGAGGGAATTAAACCTTGAGGAGACACGCTTTGTAGGGAGGAATTGAGGAGGGACTACGCTTGTAGGAGGGAATCAAACCTTGAGGAGGACTACGCTTGTAGGAGGGAAATTAAACCTTGAGGAGGGACTACGCTTGTAGGGAGGGAATAAACCTTGAGGAGGGACTACGCTTTGTAGGGAGGAATCAAACCTTTAGGAGGGACTACGCTTGGGGAGGAAAAACCTTGAGGAGGGACTACGCTTGTAGGGAGGGAATAAACCTTGAGGAGGGACTACCGCTTGTAGGGAGGAATCAAACCTTGAGGAGGGACTACGCTTGTAGGAGGGAATCTTGAGGAGGACTACGCGAATCAAACCTTGAGGAGGACTACGCTTGTAGGGAGGAATCAAACCTGAGAGGGACTACGCTTGTAGGAGGGAACAAACCTTGAGGAGGGACTACGCTTGTAGGGAGGGAATCAAACCTTGAGGAGGGACTACGCTTGTAGGGAGGGAATTAAACCTTGAGGAGGGACTACGCTTGTAGGGAGGAATTCAAACCTTGAGGAGGACTACGCTTGTAGGGAGGAATCAAACCTTGAGGAGGGACTACGCTTGTTAGGGAGGGAATTTAAACCTTGAGGAGGGACTACGCTTGTAGGGAGGGAATTAAACCTTGAGGAGGGACTACGCTTGTGGGAGGGAATCAAACCTTGAGGAGGACTACGCTGTAGGGAGGGACCTTGAGGAGGACTACGCTTGTAGGAGGGAATTAAACCTGAGGAGGGACTACGCTTGTAGGGAGGGAATCAAACCTTGAGGAGGGACTACGCTTGTAGGAGGGAATCAAACTTGAGGAGGGACTACGCTTGTAGGGAGGGAATCAAACCTTAGGAGGGACTACGCTTGTAGGGAGGGAATCAAACCTTGAGGAGGGACTACGCTTGTAGGGAGGGAATTAAACCTTGAGGAGGGACTACGCTTGTAGGGAGGGAATTAAACCTTGAGGAGGGACTACGCTTGTAGGGAGGGAATCAAACCTTGAGGAGGGACTACGCTTGTAGGGAGGAATTAAACCTTGAGGAGGGACTACGCTTGTAGGAGGGAATTAAACCTTGAGGAGGACTACGCTTGTAGGGAGGAATTTGAGGAGGGACTACGCTTGTTAGGGAGGGAATCAAACCTTGAGGCGGACCTTGTAGGGAGGGAATCAAACCTTGAGGAGGGACTACGCTTGTAGGAGGAATTAAACCTTGAGGAGGGGACTACGCTTGTAGGGAGGGAATCAAACCTTGAGAGGGACTACGCTTGTAGGGAGGAATTAAACCTTGAGGAGGGATAACTAAACCTTGCTTGTAGGAGGGAATCAAACCTTGAGGAGGGACTACGCTTTAGGGAGGGAATTAAAACTTGAGGAGGACTACGGCTTGTAGGGAGGAATTAAACCTTGAGGAGGGAACTACGCTGTAGGGAGGAATTAAACCTTGAGGAGGGACTACGCTTGTAGGGAGGGAATTAAACCTTGAGGAGGGACTACGCTTGTAGGAGGGGAATCAAACCTTGAGGAGGGACTACGCTTGTAGGGAGGGAATCAAACCTTGAGGAGGGACTACGCTTGTAGGGAGGGAATCAAACCTTGAGGAGGGTCTTGTAGGGAGGGAGGAATGAAGGGAAAGGGGGAAGGAGGGAGCTAAGAGGAAGGGAGGAATGGGAAGAAAAGGAAAAGGGGGAGGAGGAAGGAGGAGGGTGTGGAGAAGAGGAGGGAGAAGGGGAGGTAGGGAGATAAGAAGGGAGAGAGGGAGGAGGGAGATAAGAAAGGAGAGAGGGAGGAGAGAGATAAGAAGGGAGAGAGGGAGGAGGGAAGGAAGGGAGGAAAAGTAGGGAGGTATGAGGAAGGAAGGGAGAGAGGGAAGAT
>NW_020872601.1:898819-901319 GCF_003789085.1 Penaeus vannamei
CCTTAGCCTCATCTTCTGCTCCTCTCTTAAGAAACCTTCTATGACAACCTTTATCTCTGCCTTTTCATTCATTTCCCTTTTCATTACTCATCATTTCATTCATTACTTGTTTGATTAAGTTAATTTTTTGATGGGTATTATCGCATGATATCTAATAATTGATTGTGGATAAAGAAAAAGGACCATCACCTTTTATAATTTTCTGTAACAATCTCTATCTAATCTTTTCATTCATATACTTATCATTAAACTTAATTGTTTGATTAAATTGATTTGCTGGTAAGTATTATCGAGTGAAATCAAATAATTGATTTTCGCAAAAGAAAAAAAAGGGGTGACCATCATCTTTATAACTTAAAACAATCTCTATATCATCCTTTTAATTCATTCCTTTTTTCAATAAACTTTCAATAAACTGATTAAATGATTTTTTTGATGAGCATTATCAAGTGACATTAAATAATTGATTGTGGCAAAAAGATATGAAAGCCATCACCTTTAATATTATTTTGATTAATGTTATCAATAAAATTATTATTGTTGAGGGAATCATCGATATTGTTATAATCCTTGCTATTGTTATTAAGATTATATTAATTGTTACTGTTATTGTTATTGTTGGTATCACTATTATGATTATGATGAAGATAATGGTTATTATCATTGTTGTTGTTACTGTTATCAGAGTATTATCATCATTATTATTATCATTATCTCCTTATCAGTATTTCTATTACTATTATCATTACTATTACTATCATTATTATCATCATTAATGCTATTATCATTATTGTTATCATTGTTATTATCGTTGTTATCATTATTATAGTTATTGCTATTATTGTTATCATTATCATCATTATTATCATTACTATTGTCATTTCCATTATTATTATAATTTCTATTATTATCATTGTCATTATCATTTATCATTTTCATTTTTATATCCATTATTATCATTATCATTATATAATCCTATTATTATTATATTATTATTATATTTATTATAATGATGTCATCATTACTATTGTCAAAATAACAATATTAATAATAGCAATTATCATTATTGTTATTATCATTATTATCATTATTATTATCATTATTATATGTTATCAATTATTATCGTTATCAGCATTGCTATTTTCATTATTTTATTATCATCATCATTGGTATTGTTATCATTATTACTATCACTATCATTATCATTATTATTATCATTATCATTATTATTATTATTATTATTGTTATTACTCTTATCATTATTATCATTATGATCATCATCATTATTGTTATTACTATAATCATTATTATCATTATAACCATTGTCATTACCATGGCTGTTAATATCGATATTTTTATCATCAATATTATTGTTACTGTTCTTATTCACGTCTAATTCACAACTATTATTGTTTTAGCATTATTATCATCATCATCCTTATTATTTGATTATATTATTATTATCGTATTGTTATATCATTATTATCCTTATGATTATCATTATCATTTTTCGTTATCATTGCTATTCTCAGCATTATTTTATTGTTATTATCATCATTATTATCATTTTCATTGGTGTTATTGTCTTTACTTTTTCTGTTATTATTTTTCGTCATCATTTACTATCATCATTATCATAATTAGTACTAGTTGTAACAGTAGTATCATTATCATCATTATTTTCATTATTATCATTATCATTATCTTTATCATGATTATCATTATCAGTGTTACTTGTTATTTTCATCACCGTCATTAAAATTATAATGATTATTGGTCAGCATTAGTATCATTATTATCATTATCATTATCATCATCATTGTTATCATCATTATTATCGTCATCACCATCATTATCATTCATATTGCACTGATAATTACGATATCATTACGATTTCACTACATCATATCAATGACGACGCTACAGCCAGCCGACCAATCACCGTCATTATCAAACGACCCCGAGTTGGCGCTCTCATTATCAACCTCATCGCCAGCCAATGAGGGTTTAAAGACTCACTCATTAGGCGCAGGCAGGGGTAGTGACAGAGGGAGACGCGGGCGGGTGATGTCATTAAATGGGCGATTTAATGAGGAGAGGGAATGATGCTAATGACACAGAGAAGATACGCGCACGTGGGGGGAATAATCTGCTTTCGTGGCTGCATGTGGGAGGGGGAGAGGGGGGGAGGAAGAAGGGGGTGGGGGTAGAAGGTGGGTGGGAGGGTGAGGGGGGGGAGGGAAGGAGGGAAGGATATGGGGGGAAGTGAGAAAGGAGAGGAGAGAGAGAGAGAGAGAGAGAGAGAGAGAGAGAGAGAGAGAGAGAGAGAGAGAGAGAGAGAGAGAGAGAGAGAGAGAGAGAGAGAGAGAGAGAGACAGACAGAAGAAGAAACAGAGAAGAGAGACAGACAAACAGCAGGCTAGACAGACAAACAGGCAGAGACATTCAACCAGATAAAACTCAAGTACATATGTATGTGAGAGAGAGAGAGAGAGAGGTG
>NW_020872601.1:906319-908819 GCF_003789085.1 Penaeus vannamei
AGCAGAAACTATTACGTGAAATGAATATACATGTAATTCCATGTACTTTTTTAATAGATCTGGTAATTATCGTTATTATCATTGCTATCATCCTTTTTTTGTCTCTCAGCATTGCATTCGCTGTTTCATGTAAAAGTGAATATAATATGAACGCCATTACTCTAAGCGTAAACAAAAATGGTATTGAGTAAAAAAAAAAAATGTACAGGAAAATGAAACTCCTAAAGACAAAATCATTATTCTTTTTTCTACCATTACCATCATCATGGATGCTTCTTTTCCCTGCAATAGCGTAAAGATACCAATGATAAGAGTGACACATGATATATCGAAATGACAAGCATACATAAACGATACCAGCGTTTGAAGATGAATTATGAGAGTTTGTATTTCCCCTTTATGTACTGAATACCTTTCTCCCTCTCGTTTTATATCTGATTGATGTTCTAATAACCATTGTTAAAGTATGACATAAGAAGATTAAATGAGCGATATTAAAAGAGCAAGCCGTGTTATACCGTGCTTTGATTTTTATCGTTATCATCATAGCCATCAAACAGCACCTCATCATGTCTAAGGTTGCCAGCATCGCCTCCAGCCCTTCTATCAAGCCATCATTTTTTCTCTCTCTCTTCTCTTTCTTCTCTCTCCTTTCCTCTTCTCTCTCTCTTTTCTCTCTCTCTCTCTCTCTCTCTCTTCTCTCTCTTCTCTCTCTCTTCTCTCTCTCTCTCTCTCTCTCTCTCTCTCTCTCTCTCTCTCTCTCTCTCTCTCTCTCTCTCTCTCTCTCTCTCTCTCTCTCTCTCTCTCTCTCTCTCTCTCTCTCTCTTCTCTCTCTCTCTCTCTCTCTCTCTCTCTCTCTCTCTCTCTCTCTCTCTCTCTCTCTCTCTCTCTCTCTCTCTCTCTCTCTCTCTCTCTTTCTTCTCTCTCTCACTCTCTCTCTCTCTCTCTCTCTCTCTCTCTCCTCTCTCTCTCTCTCTTTTCTCTCTCTCTCTCTCTCTCTCTCTCTCTCTCTCTCTCTCTCTCTCTCTCTTTCTCTCTCTCTCTCTCTCTCTCTCTCTCTCTCTCTCTCTCTCTCTCTCTCTCTCTCTCTCTCTCTCTCTCTCTCTCTCTCTCTCTCTTTCTCTCTCTCTCTCTCTCTCTCTCTCTCTCTCTCTTCTCTCTCTCTCTCTCTCTCTCTCTCTTTCTCTCTCTCTCTCTCTCACGTCCAGACTCAAACTCCATCAAGAAGAAATCCCCATCGCCCTCCCCTCCCCCCACCCCCTCCCCCTCCGCCTGTTATTTACAACCACTCTATTACCATCACAATTATTGCAGATGGAACGAAGCTCTTAATACGACTCTCCCTAAATAACCGTAGGGGAGGGAAGGGAGGGGGGAAGGGAAGCCCACCCCCATCCAGCAGCCAATCACAAGGCCGCTGAGCTGTTAAGTGCTCACCCTTAATTATGGTCTTCACGTAACGAGGTAGTTAGGTGGAACAGTAGTTAAGTGAACGGCGCCATCGAACGAGAGGGGACACTCGCGAGAGGGGGCGCCGCTCCTCAACAATTTTTGGAGTGGTTCCCTCGGGGGTGTTGGGGAGCTGAGGGAAGACCAGTGTACGGTGCGCGTGAGAGGGAGTTTGGGGTGTTTAGAGGGGAGGGGGGGAGAGGGGAGGTTATAGCATCTCGCTTCCTATTGGCTGATTTGAAGAACAGTGTTGGAGCTGAAATGGGAAGAAATATTTTACTTTCACAAAATATGCAAGCGTATTTATTTAACACGACGTGAATTTGCAAATAGGTGCAACATAAATATTCATAGGTGCGTAGATATAGTTCGGCAGATATTTATACACACATGCAGATAATCAGATAGATAGGTCGGTAGATACTTATACACACATGCAGATAATCAGATAGATAGGTTGGTAGATATACGCACATGCAGATAATCACATAGATAGGTTGGTAGATACTTATACACACATATTGAAAACTAGATAGGTAGATAGGTAGACAGATAGATATAAAAAGATACAGATGCACATTTGTACTTTACGCTAGGCTATCTTCTTTTCCTTCTCCAGCTGTTATTTTCCCATTCCCGTGTCACTTACAAAACTGAAACAGATTTTTAGCTATTTGTTTTCGTCTAAATTCTGAGTAATACAAATCCTTTCAAAACAGCTCAAAGTTAGGACATAAATAATCAATCTGAAATCTACATATAGATAGGGAGAGAAGATGTGTGTCCATGTTGATATCAATACATTAAAACTCCGCCTCATATTACAACTGAAACATTTACGCTTGTTTCATAATAGAGAAAGTTGAACAAAATTTTACAACGGCACAACTGAAGTTTCTCGACATGTTTGTACACCTGTGAACAAGACAAGAATTTTTTTTTACCTTTTTCTAGTCACATAATTTGGAACTGCACCTGTTATTTCAAATATTAAACCATTAATTTCTGATGGACGCGCCGAGAGGAAGAATAGTAATAGCAATATTCATAA
>NW_020872602.1:2500-5000 GCF_003789085.1 Penaeus vannamei
AACTGCAGATACTACCATAGTTTCCATTTCAGATTGTGTTCTTATGAAGTTAGTATGCTGGATGTAATGGTGATAATAGGTTATTGTTCATGAAATACAATGCATTGTTACCATCATCTACATGATCCATCCACAATCTTATATTAGCAGCAGTCATCAGTTTCCACCATTGCTGTCATTACATTTATCATCATTTTGACCAGCATCATCAGGCAGAGAACCAGTTAAAGTTCTGCCTTGCCTTGTATATATATATATATATACATGGTGGGAGGTTTGTTTAAAATTTGGTGAAGAGGGAAGTGCAGAAGCTGCAATCGAACAGTTTAAAATTTAAATCTGTGGTGCAGTGATTTTCTGCTACCTCTATATTGGTCACCATTTTGTAGTCACGCTATGTGTATTTTTGGCACTATAGAACTTTATTGGTTTAATAGTGAAAACCATGGTAGCCTATAAGTTGTTTCAATGAATATTTGCATTGAGGTTTGCTGACCTTTTCTGCAGCAGCCAAAGGATCAAAGGCTATGTGTAGGTGTGGGCATATTTGTAAGATTTCCCTTCAATGATAAAATGTTCCAGTGATTCACAGCAACAGAACTCAAACTGCATTAATGGAAGGAAGCATTAAAGAACTCATTGCTGTCTTGTCTTTCAGGTGAGGCCATAAACCAGAAAAGGACTTTGGCATTCATCACCCATTGGGTACTCCACACGGTTGCCTTCCTTAACCCAGTTTCATCGCATTTGTGAGGAACGTCTTGTATCATAGACACAAGCTCCGGAGAGCTGATCATTCTCTGTGGCCATCCTTGAGGCAAAGGTAGAGTTTTATGCTTTATTATTATTATTACTTTTGAAGTTAGAGTTTTTGACATCTTTAAGGGTGAACAAAATTATTCACATCTTATCATTGATATAAACATGTACGCTGGTCTTACTTGTGAATAGTATATATGTGTATTGGTGAACCATTGTTTGATGGTTGGTATGTATGTCTGCCATGGGCATGCCTGGAGATCCATCTTTGGGGCATGTCACCCATGCATAATGCATTGAGCCACCTCTAAGTTGTGCACGCTGAAGTTGTTCTTGTCTGGCATTACTGCTGTGATTTAGGTTGAGTTATTTTCTTCATAATCTTAAATTACTGAAAGTTTGGTTTCTTTTCTTTCATTTACATTTTTTGCATCTCTGAAAGCCTTGAAGCATATAGATTATCTTTCGTAGTTCTTTGAGAAATGTAGTTGAACAAAGCACATATGAAATTAGTTCAGCATAAGATTGTGCATGTACTCACTTACGTGTAGATACAATCGTAATCATCTCTCTCTGTCAACAAAACATTGATGACTCACATATGATTATAATTTATAATTTATGATATTATAATAAGTGTCTAAACTTTGCTAGAGGCTATTTTTTTTTTTATCCTAGTATCATGTTCTTGAAAAGTTCCATATTATAGAGATAGAAAAAGGTTCATCAAATTAGTCTCTAAGATATTGAGTGCATATGTTTATTTGATCTTATAAATGATGTTCCTTGTTACCCAATTTGATAATGGCACAATCAAAGTCTCTGTCAACCCAGTTTGCAGAAATTGTATACGTACGAGCATTCAAATGAGCATAACACACATACATGAACAAACACACACACATACGCTCCAGAATTTTTACATAGGATTCTAATACAGTTTATGCATGAATGCTCGTACGTATACAATTTTGCAAACTGGGTTGACAGGCTTGATGTGCCATATCAAATTGGGTAACAAGGAACATCCATTTAATAAGATCAAATAAACATATGCACTCAATAGTCTTAGAGACTAATTTGATGAACCTTTTTCTATCTTATAATATGGAACTTTTCAAGAACATGATACTAGGATAAAAAAAAAAATAGCCTCTAGCAAAGTTTAGACACTTATTATAATATCATAAATTATAAATTATAATCATATGTGAGTCATCAATGTTTTGTTGACAGAGAGAGATGATTACGATTGTATCTACACGTAAGTGAGGTACATGCACAATTCTTATGCTGAACTAATTTCATATGTGCTTTGTTCAACTACATTTCTCAAAGAACTACGAAAGATAATCTATATGCTTCAAGGCTTTCAGAGATGCAAAAAATGTAAATGAAAGAAAAGAAAACCAAACTTTCAGTAATTTAAGATTATGAAGAAAATAACTCAACCTAAATCACAGCAGTAATGGCCAGACAAGAACAACTGTTCAGCGTGCACAACTTAGAGGTGGCTCAATGCATATGGCATGGGTGTACATGCCACCAAGATGGATCTCCAGGCATGCCATGGCAGGTACATACATACCAACCATCAACAATGGGTTCACCAATACACATATATACTATTCACAAGTAAGACAGCGTACATGTTTATATCAATGATTAAAGATTGTGAATAATTTTGTTCACCCTTAAAGATGTCAAAAACTCTAACTTCAAAAGTAATAATAATAATAAA
>NW_020872602.1:12500-17500 GCF_003789085.1 Penaeus vannamei
ACTTTTTTTTTGTGTCAACATCGGAAAGAGATTCATGTGACTGGCCATTCACGTGATGATGTCCTCACATTCATACATAATACACGCAGACACACAACGATATAATATATAAATAAATATATATATATATATATATATATATATATATATATATATATATATATATATATATGTGTGTGTGTGTGTGTGTGTGTGTGTGTGTGTGTGTGTGTGTGTGTGTGTGTGTGTGTGTGTGTGTGTGTGTGTGTGTGTGTGTGTGTGTGTGTGTGTGTGTGTGTGTGTATATGTATGTATGTATGTATATGTATATATATATATATATATATATAACACACACACACACACACACACACACACACACACACACAACACACACACACACACACACACACACACACACACACACACACACACACACACACACACACACACACACACACACATATATATATATATATATATATATATATATATATATATATATATATGGTATATATGTAATCGCACACACACACACATCTATATATATATAGATGTTTGTGGGTATATACAGTATACATATCCATATACACACACATAAACATAGGTATAAATAATTTGGTGTAAGGATGTCCAAGATTGTGAAAACTGACATGTGTACTAAGAAACAGAAGCAGAAAAATGCATGTATGTATACGCATTTATGCATACATATGTATGCATATGCATGCGCTCCTCGTGTCATGCCATCGGAGGCCACTGCGGTGATGGCTGATTCACTGTTCGTGGAGTCCTCGCGCTGTCTCACCTATGTAAACTTTTTCGCAGCCGCCACAAGGAGTGCTGCCCACCTGGCTAAGGGGTCTGCTGTGGCTTGATCTCTTTTCCCTTGTTATATCGCCGATCTTCTTGCCTGAAGACGTAGCTATCTTTAAAGTGAGGCCCGCTAAGGCCTCCAGGTGTTCAGTCAATTCCGAGTGAGGGATGATTATCCTCTGATGATTATCTGCTCATGATCTTCTCGGCCTTGCGTCGGAGGTGGGTGAGCATGGAGCGAGGACAACGAAGGTGTTGGAAGGTGTTGCAGACGTGTTGCATCTCCTCCTCCAGGAACTCCGGGCTGCATATTTTGAGTGCTCGGAGGAACCGGCTAATGACCACGCCTTCTTTTGTCCTTTTGCTATGGACAGAGAAATTGTGTATGAAATCATCTATATTTGTGGGTTTTCTGTACACGGAGAATACCAGGCCATCAGGTCTCGTGTGAATTAAGGTGTTTAGGAAAGGGGGCTGTTCATCTCTTTCTTCTTCTATGGTGAATTGTTTGGAGGGGTGTACTGTATTTAGTCCATGGAGGAGATCTCGCAGGTTTATCCTTGTCGGTACTACAGCGAGAAAGTCGTCCACAAGTCAGCCTCAAGGGTTTCCATGAACAGCCCATCGCGAGTCCTTGAAACTGTTCATATTCACATTCTCGGAATTCAAGCGGGCCAAGCTCCACGCAGAGAGGATGAGTGTGACGTAGTCGTCTATCGAGAGTGGTAGTTGCACCTCGTCCATTTCCACCAGCGTTCGTTTTGCAGCTTCGATCGGTACCACTGATAGAGTTTAGGGCGGCAGAGAGAGGCGCTGCAAGTCTATGCTAGTTTGTGCGGGGCACCGCCGGTCCCGAGCAGGTGTAAGGTCTAAGGACCTTCCTTGCTGCTCCTTTTGGCTTGCCTCTAAGTACAAACGTCCGAGAGCAGTACTTCCATCTTTGTGACATAATCACTATTATCAGTAATTGTGACACCGCCACCCTTATCAGCTGCCAAGTCCCTGTAGGGCCTCAATGTACTTAGCAGGAACGGCAGGCTCACGTCCTTTGGCGCTGGCGCAGAAATCCTCTTTCAATTGCTGAGCGATTTCTGTGGTAGTTGGACTCGGTAGAGTCAGCCATGCCTTTCCCAAGCGACACCGGTGTTGAATGTATACACCTATATGTGCCTCTTGTATACCCTGATGAAGCAGTAAAGCTAATAGGCCTTCAGTATATTCGTGTTTTCTTGTTCTTCCCTTTGTTGTTCCTGTTGCATTTTTTCGACATGAATTACACACACATACACACCTATATATACATACATACGTGCATATAATATATATATATATATATATATATATATATATATATATATATATATATTTATATATTATATTATATAGATATATGTATGTGTGCGTGTGTGTATGTATATATAAATTTATGCACACACACACACACACACACACACACACACACACACACACACACACACACACACACACATATATATATATATATATATATATATATTATATATATGTATATGTATATCATACATATATATATATATGTATGTATGTATATATATATGTATATATATACACACATATATATATACATATATACACACAAACACACACACACACATATATATAATAATATTATTTTGTTTATGAATAAAAATTCCATTGTTATCACACACACACACGTACACGCACACGCACACGCACACATACACACACACACAACTTTTGCACATCTGGCAACTAATCGAAGTAAACATATAGTGTAAATAATCTTTATTTATGAATGTCTAAAACCATATGTAGTTTGTAACAAAGAGTGTGATTGGTCGAATTCAAATAATCAGTTAGTGTATTAATGAATATTTGTAGAAAGTAAGCGAGCCATTTGATCTTTCGTTTTCTTCAAATAAGTGATAACAAAACATGTAATATTAGTTATAGTCGACTTCGTAGTGGGATATCCATCACATGTGATATCCTGGAATTGTTTGTTTATCGAAATGGCAACACCTATGGTTGGAAGGAGGCATTTCCCCCTTCCTTCAAATACATCAATTATTCTAACTGTATATTTCAAGAAACAGGAAAAACGCTTAATGCTTTAAACATCTCTGCATGGCAGCAAAATCATAGAGAAAGTTGTTTAAAGACCTTTGTAAATACGTACCATAGCTGCACCATCTAGTAGAGGCTAATCGATCTATTAAAAAAGTTTTTAATTCTTTGTCAGAACCAAACACTTATTCAATAATTCAATAAACAAACCATGTTATTGCGCACTTGCGCGTTTATAGCGTCTATGGAAATACTTTGTAACAAGCTATGAAACAGTGTAATTCGTTCTGGTTATTCTGAATATCCTCTATCTTGTGCTAAAATCTTATCATAGTTTCCGTTGTTATTATTCCGTAAGGCTTGACTTTTCCAGGAGACGCATCCACATTCGAACATTTGAGCGAGAAAATACGTGTTTGCTTGTTTCAACTCGAGCAATAACTAGCTGGGTGGTTCCAAGGAGGGTCAATAGTAAAAGCCTATGAACCGATTCCCAAAACATGTACCGTATTGATATCTGATACATTAAAAGAGTCGTTCTGATGAAATAGTTGATCTCGCTCACTACTTTTATTTGTCAATTATGCAGCTTTTAAATTTTCTCCTTTTTGTCAATACACGTAGGTTTACAATTTTTGAGTATGTGTAGATAAAATTTGTATTCTTGTCTTTTATCACAAAATAAATGTTCTTATATGTAATCTTGATATGAATATGAACTAATATAGTGGCGATTTTTTTTTTTTTTCGTCAGATCCAAACATGGATTCAATAAACAGAAACTTTGCTACTTTATAATAATTTAAGAATATTAACTGAACGCAGAACCGTGACAGGGTTAATGTGAATACACGAATGTTTCATCAATGTGTGTATGTGCTGTATGTGAACGAATTGAAGTTGTTCAACTAAAGTGTTAAACAACTTTAGTTCGTTCTCACACAGCACAATCTTTATATTAGTTTTATATTTCATGCACATTTTGAAGCCCTTATCGCGCAAAATACTATAGCATATAGTAGATAACTCTCTCTCTTAATTTTTAAAGAAATATGGTTATAACTTTATTAAAAGGCAAATACTAGAACAACGTATTGTTATTCTAATCCCTGAGACAGAGGTGATGTGTCTCGATTTCCTCCTTAACACTTCACATTCCCTCTTGGTGTAATCTATTTGCTGGTGGGAAGTCCTTTCATTAGCCGTTTCTCAAACATTGACAATATTCGGCCAAGCATGTTTCGTCGGGTTTGATAATATAGAATCCGAAAATTAAATATGACGTATAGGACAATATTATTTTTAAACAAATATTGTATGTGTATGGCAAAGTGAATTAAATCAATTTGTGAAAAAAGTCGGTAACTTTTACGCCTTTTATCTCATCCAGCAATGGAGCTTTCCATGTATTTCCAGTGTATTTTTCTCTCTTTATTACTCTTCCCCGGCAATCTAGATCTTTCTCCACATACTGCTGTGCGATCTGGAGGAGGCGCTAGCGATGTTGTTCGTTCAAGCTTTCATTGATGACGTTCTGTGACTTATCCCATCTGCACGTTACCGCTTCTTCACCGTACGGCCTGTTGCCAGGAGCTGTAGGTCTTCATGAATATTAGCTGCGCTGGCGAACGAGGGCATTTGTTATGGATGCCCTCCTCCTCCTCCCATCTTATCTACCAGATGCCCAAGTCTCTGAATATACCAGTTAGAGAAATCACTTTCCCTCGCCCCATCGTAGAGCCTCTATTTGCGGCTTCAGTTCGCCTTGCGTCCATCCTGCGAAAGGTCTCAGCTCGGCAGCGCTCGTTTTCACCTCGGATTTCCCGTCACTATGACTTCTTAGACCATCGAACATATTTTCTTTCTCATTTTGCATATGTTAGGACTAGTCGAGAAATTGGTGTTCAGGAAATGATGGATATTCACTGGCATAAAAAGTATGTAATATACGATTTCACATTAACTTTCTATATTGTTTATCTTTCTGTAAACTACTCAAGTTCCAGGTGAACAAATAAACTTTTCACACACCGGGAAATTATTATTTCTAAGAAAATGAGTACATACACTGCATTGGCAAATAGAACAAAAATAATGGCTATATGACAAAGAACAGTTGAAAGCAAGAGAATCGCCTT
>NW_020872603.1:0-2500 GCF_003789085.1 Penaeus vannamei
AAGATGAGAGAGAGAGAGAGAGAAGAGACAGAGAGAGAGAGAGAGAGAGAAGAGAGAGAGAGAGAGAGAGAGAGAGAGAGAGAGAGAGAGAGAGAGAGAGAGAGAGAGAGGAGAGAGAGAGGAGAGAGAGAGAGAGAGAGAGAGAGAGAGAGAGAGAGAGAGAGAGAGAGAGAGAGAGAGAGAGAGAGAGAGAGAGAGAGAGAGAGAGAGAGAGAGAGAGAGAGAGAGAGATAGACGAGAGAGAGACAGAGAGAAAAGAGAGACAGAGAGAAAAACAGGGAAAGACAAAAAAATAAAGAGAAAGAAAGAAAGAACCCGACAAACGCACACAGGAAGCGACTACCGAATCTACCTGCAAAACGTCAACCGAGAATAGAGGTCGGGTTGACATCTACCTACTTTGAGGTGAAAATGGTGGTTTAATATACTCTGGTACCCGTCAATGTACATGGGGGGGGGAGAGGGAGGAGGAGGAGGAGGAGGGGAAAGGAGGGGGAGGAAGAGAAGTAGGACAGAGAGGAGAGGAAGGTCAGGAGAATGGCGGTGGAAGAGGAGGATGAAAAAGATAATTATGAAGAAGGAAAAGAAGGAAGAGAAGGAGGAAACAGAGAAAGGAAAAAAAGATAGAGGAAAGAAGACTGGAGAGATGGAGGCGGAGAAGGAGGGGGAGGAAGCCATGACCTGACCTGACCTAGCTTAATAGCTTCATCCCTGACGAAATGCTAATGACCAGCCTGCATTTAGGTGTTCTCAAGGACGCTCATAAAACCGATGCATAAAATGAGTTTTTTCCTGATCTTGAGAAAGGCCAAGGTCGGCGATCAAAATACAACAGCGCGGATGTGTGTGTACGTGTCTGTCTGTCTGTCTGTCTGCTGGTGTGTGTTTAGGGGAGAGGGGAGGGTTGTGTGGGTCTCTCTCCGTCTCTCTCTCTCTCTCTCTCTCTCTCTCTCTCTCTCTCTCTCTCTCTCTCTCTCTCTCTCTCTCTCTCTCTCTCTCTCTCTCTCACACACACACACACACACACACACACACACACACACACACACACACACCACACACACACACACACACACACACACACACACACACACACACACACACACACACACACACACACAAAATCATCAAGATAACCGTAATTCAAAAAACACATACACGCCTAACATGCTAATCTCCGCCGACATGCATAATCACTACACATCTTCACAGCTGATTTGTAGGACCTCGCCTCGGATTAGCCAATCGAGACAAGTTTATCTCGCCTTATTCTGACGCGCGGGATAGGCGACAGGACCCACTTTTTTATACCTATTCTATTTTTTGTCTATTCTGTTTAATACCTTTCTATTTTTTTGTCTATTCTGTTTAATACCTATTCTATTTTTTGTCTATTCTGTTTAATACCTATTCTATTTTTGTCTATTCCTATTCTATTTTTGTCTATTCGTTTAATACCTATTCTATTTTTTGTCTATTCTGTTTAATCTATGTCTATTCTGTCTACTGTTTAATACCTATTCTATTTTTTTGTCTATTCTGTTTAATACCTATTCTATTTTTTGTCTATTCTGTTAATACCTATTCTATTTTTGTCTATTCTGTTTAATACCTATTCTATTCTGTTTAATACCTATTCTATTTTTTGTTTAATACCTATTCTATTTTTTGTCTATTCTGTTTAATACCTATTCTATTTTTTGTCTATTCTGTTTAATACCTGTCTATCTGTTTAATATTCTATTTTTTGTCTATTCTGTTTAATACCTATTCTATTTTTGTCTATTCTGTTTTATTATTCTAATTCTGTCTATTTTTGTCTATCTGTTTAATACCTATTCTATTTTTGTCTATTCTGTTTAATACCTATTCTATTTTTTGTCTATTCTGTTTAATACCTATTCTATTTTTTTGTCTATTCTGTTTTATACCTATTCTATTCTATTTTTGCTATCCTGTTTAATACCTATTCTATTTTTTAATCGTATAATACCTATTCCATTTTTTATATCAATTCCGTAACGTATTTTTTCGGAAAAAAACTACTTTATATTCACCATCTCTTACCGATTGGGTAATTGGTCACACTAAACACGATGCACTAGGATGCTAATCGTCTGTCACACGTATTTCATTAATGTTTTATTACTGACCCATTTCATCATTCGAGAGAAGATGACGAAGAATATCCAAGACGGAGCACCCAGCCAGATATTACATATGCAAATGATAATATTCATTATGAATTATCATTCTGTGCCTATTACATGTTTTATTTTGTTAATTTAATATCACATACATATATACTTACATACCTGCATACTTACATACACACGTACATACTTCCAAACACACACACACAGAGACACCGACATTCCATCCCCATTCCCACCCCCCAACCCCCCCTCTCTCGACGCCTCTCCTCCCACCCACCCCTATACCACCCCCTCCCATACCATTAAGGAACCTCCCACTCTCACTCCCTTAAGAAAGCCTCCTT